>JTDE01006961.1:11031-27536 GCA_014338405.1 Paragonimus skrjabini miyazakii | reverse complement strand
GACAGTGATACTCCATCAATAGCCGGGTGTACTGCAATGTTGTGGAGGTCACGCACCTGGCGATATGTTAACAATTGTGTAATTCCATTAACCAGTCCAAAATGTGCATACTCACCGGAATGCACATCACGAATCAACGACGATCTTGGAGTTTCCGTGAATGTTCTTGCATCCTACAGCAGTTCAAGCAGTCGTTCTCTCAGAATTTGTTACAGCCGACTGACATGAACTCTGGGAGTATTACTTGAAACAACCCAATCCCGAAGCTCGTCGATAAGGTTGTTTAACAACATATACTTGGTATCCTTACTATCGGGGGCTAGTTTTAACAACTCAGACTGATCTCCTGCCTGTTCCGGAACATCTAACATTGTCAATTCATTACAGCAGAAAAAAGACATATATCGCGATATGTTAACATTTAATCCACTCTCATCAGTCGCAAACGTAAAACATGTTAGTTATATACATCATACAAATAAGGACAGGCAGGAAATTAGACACGCATACAAATACGGTAAGTATTATGCAATCAAGTGTTGTGCAATCCAAAAGTGCACAAGGGTGGTACACCTCTACGCCCGATCTTGTGCATGAACAGTTCTGCTCACCATAAAGTTGCTCGTTGGCTAGTGGACATTTTGGGTCCTATCCGTAAAGTTTCACCCCCACATTGTTTGAAGGACTCCTTCGAATTAGCTGAAATCCTAGAAAACACTTCGGTGATACCCTAGTAATGTATTCCATGGATGTTGTTTCTCTTTTTACATACGTTCCCCTTCGTGAGACAGTTGGTTTTTTTATGTGACTTCATCTCCCGTCAGAACTGTGATGTAGGTGTTCCACTTGAATACCTCGAAGATCTTATTCTGTTATGTACAGAAAACATTTGTTCCAATTTTGAGGGAGTTGCTTACAAGCAGATAGGCGGTGTGGCTGTGGGTAGTCCGTTAGGCCCAACACTAGCAGACATCTTCCTAGGAATGACTGAGCGACAAGTCTCGGATAATATAGCTGAATCGTTTTTGTACAAACGATACATTGATGAGATTTTAAATTTTACTGACGTTACTCATTTTGATTTGATTTCAGCTTCCTTAATAACATCCACCCCAACCTATCTTTATCCCACGAAGTAGAATCGAACAATAGTTTAGCGTTTTTGGATGTGCTCATTTTTAGACGTGCGAATGGCTCGTTACAGCTCTCGGTTCACCGCAAAGCGACACGGAGTGGCCAACACCTTCAGTTTTCCAGCTTTGCTCCGATTGCATACAAACGGGGGTTGGTTAATACACTGTTTCATAGAGCCAGGCGTATCCGCACCTCCGATACACTGCAGATGGAACAGGAATTGCTGAGACAAACGTTACTAGCAAATGGATACCCCGACAAATTCAAAGGGGCACATAATACGGTGAAGATGAGCATTGAGCCCATATCGACAGTTCAAAAGAAGGATGTTTTCTTATTCTTGCCATTCAAAGGTGACCACTTAGCCAACGACATAGAACACAAATTAAAGTCCGCCCTGGCTCGAACGTATGCGGCTGCGCAGTTGCGCTTATTTCAAACCACCAGAGGACTAGTTCTCCGCAATCGCGAATGTAGCTTGCCAAGTCCTTCTGCTTCCCGTGTTGTCTACCAGTTTACTTGCAGTTGCAGTGATGTTTAGATAGGCAGAACAGATCGACAACTATCTCAGCGAGTCGCCGAACACATTCCGAAATGGTTGAAACAACAGATGACGCACCAGACTCAACTTGTTGCAGTGACGGCTCGAAACCCAACGTCATCGATTGCCAAACACTTCGTGACAACGGGTGATCAAGTTGACCCATTAAACTCA
Source organism: Paragonimus skrjabini miyazakii (assembly GCA_014338405.1). NCBI lineage: Eukaryota > Metazoa > Platyhelminthes > Trematoda > Plagiorchiida > Troglotrematidae > Paragonimus > Paragonimus skrjabini miyazakii. Next base: position 25,687 of record JTDE01006961.1, on the reverse strand, counting down.
TTTAAGTTACTGTTGCGCAATCGAAACCCGAAGCTACTAGCTTTCTGTGAAGCGATGCTCATCCGAAGATACCAGCGGACGTTGTGTGCACAAAAGTGGTTGAGGCAACCTATCGGGTTGACATGGTCATGATTGCAGAATACTTGGTGTGCTTGCATACGTGTCTAATTCTCTGCCTGTCCTTGTCTGTATAATGTATATAACTTGCATGTTCTACGTTTGCGACTGTTGAGAGTTAATGAAATGTTAACATATCGCAATATATGTCTCCTTTCTGCTCTAGTGAAGTGGTTAAAGGGAACTCAGTGTTTCAAATTGTCAATTATATAAAGGAAGCATTTACAAGCACCTTCTGTCAAATTGGGTGCATGACACTCAGTAAACCCTTGTCCAGCGGCGGAGAGGCTGGCACGAACACTTTCCATTGCACAGCAAGCACGACGATATATGGCGGATCGACTGACCAGTAAGTCCATACGTCTCTGAGAGAAAAATGCATTGGTTAATATAAACTCACGTTATCTTGCGACTGCTCATGGTCAGACATCTTTAAATAGGGCAACAAAATGGCAGCCAGCGCGGAAATCTCACAACAGAAACCAAGGCGAAATTGAAGATGGCAAAACTGAACGCGTTGTGTGTTACAATTCAGCTAACCTTGTGAAGCGAGAATTGATGTAACTACTCAGCATTTTTTATCGAACATTAAAAATTTCGAGAACTATCGTTTAAGAAGCAAATGAGCTGAATGCTTCTTCATAAACTAACATTTTTCTTTATTATTATGTCCGTTTTGCAATTTTATTTCCATAATTGGTGTATTGTACAATTAACAATTTTGAGTACGGTATGCATTTTACGTTACCATGTGTATACTGATCACGCTTTTCTGAGCGTGTTTCTAACAGATGCGTTGAGAAATATACCGAAATTATTTTATTATATTATATTAAACAAAGCACACGTATAGGTACAATGGATGGTTTATTATGTGTAAGAAATTTCCCTCGGGATACTTATACAATCGCGTTTATTTAGGCAGTTCATGATGTCGAAACCATCCTATCAGCATTTTCTTAACCTTTATTCACGTTGACTACCCATTGGCCATAAAACCGCGGAAGTAATTTATTCCAAGATTGACGCAATTCATCACTAAATGTCACACCAATCAAATGCCGAACGTAATTCATCCCTAATATATCCATAACGTGTGCTAATGGATGCATCAACCTCGTTCATTTAAGCTATGAATAACGTCTCAGCATGCCGTATAGGATCACACTAGATGCTTCTCCACCCGATTGATTTAGACTATCAACAACGTCTCACAATACAGGATGCGTTCACGCTAGTAGACGCTTCAACCTGATTCACTTAAGCTATGATTAACGTCCAAGTATGCAGTAAGCATTCACACTAACATACGCTTCAATATCATTCACCTAAGCTATGAATAACGCCTGCGTAGGGAGTATGCGTTCACACAAGTAACTGCTCCACCTTATTGACTTAATTTATGATCAGCGTTTGAATATGCAGTATATGTTCACACTAGTAGCTGCTCCTTCCGAACCACATTTACCATGAACAATTTGGAGAACAAACACATGCGGGAAGTGATGAAAAATCTGTATTTGAAGCGTTTGGGGTACATGCTCATCATCGTCTTTGATTCCATTGATTCACATATTGATGGGACGTTCTCTGCACCGAAATAGATACTTGACGTTTCAAACATCGTAGTGTGACTGGCTGACAAGTATACCTCTCGGTGATCGGCAGGCAACTTGATTTCATGTTTCCGTATATTGTTCCGCATGAACGCTACGCGACACCAATCTGATTAGAAACAATGCAGTAGGGTGAATAGAATTTACTTGTCAAGATTCCCGATGATATAGTGGGACATAATACCCTTTAATTACACCGATCCATGTGCACCGAAGATGGAACCAGCCATAGGGAAACGTCATTTCCAACCGTTTTTCAGAGCAACGTTTAGTGTGTACTTGCACCAAATTAACGTTGCCTCAGGTATGCGCAACTTTAGCAGACACGAAATAAAAATACAGATAATTGCGGAGACCGAAAATATATTATGCGATAATTACAAATGGTCTCGATCAGCGCTAGACGACACCGATGCGCGAAATGGCTGGGGAGACTGAGGATCCGACCGTCGAACGCGCGGGCAAGCCGGAAGAATGTGTATGGCGTCCTTGTCGCGCATAAGCCGGCAAGCACACAAACAAACAAACGCGATCGCATGCGTCAAGTAGATGGGAGGCAAAGATCCTTAAGGTCTTATGTACGATGTGAGTTAAGATTTTAGGAAGGATTTTACACATCATACAACAGGCAGACTGGAGATATCTGCAGGTCGCTACTAACGATTCATCGATCAGTATCTGCGTGATATCTTGCAAGGGAAGAGATATAGAATAAATATCGTATAGGAAAGTGAGCTGAAAATTTTGTCATACATGTTTCACTATCAAATGTGTCGGTGTTCCCGTTGAAATGCAAAACAAACAGTATGGTCGTATATTTCCACTTGGTCGTATCTGTGAAACGCCGCAAAATGAAGCACTCTCAGACGTTTGGATGACGTATTTCATCTCGAAAATTGCAATGATCGCATTTGTAAGTCTTAAAAGTTTGAGCTAACTTCAGTAACGGATTGTTTTCCCGAAATGGTAGAAAAGTTTTTCATCACAGAGCTAATACTTTTGGAACTTATTTGATGTATGCCAATTTTTCCATTAATGCCGCTTATTTACAATTGATGTACTGTATGTACTTTGCTTGAAATTCTGATTTAAAAATTTCATAAAATATTTAAAAATCGAGGATTCGCGCCAAAATGACCGTTTTGCCTTTTGAACAACCTTCAAGGCTAATCCCGTGGAACGGAAATTTGCCCACAACAGATTTGATTTCAGTTAATTAATGAGGGATTCCTTTAGGTGCGAATCGGGGTTGTTTCGGTAATTTTTAGGGTTTTTTTCAACCAGTAACATTTCGGTTTTTGAAGATGTGTATATTCTCATGGGCGGAAATTTACTGCCTACTTATTCAACGAATCCAGTACATAACACAAAGGAATTCTGATACAACCGAAGGCACAATCTTTTTTTACGTATCAACTGTTTATTTGTTTAGCACAGCTCCAATCGATTACTGTGTCCACGCGCGCCCTGTTCAGATTCACGCCCATGTTGTAGTATCTGCTCCCGTTAGGTTTGCCGACGTTTTGATTGCCTGACTAGCACCACTATAACGCAAAGTTAAGCGAGACCATTCTGATTAATAATGTCATTATGGTTTTCTAAAATGTTTACCAGTCGTGCCATCATTTATCGAAATGTTCAACGTTCACTTGTCGACTTTCACTGTAACGCACGAGTATCCTTTGAAAAGTGAACGTTTTCCAACGTTCTCCGTCAACTACCGAAGGATATATCATAGCATCTATCTGAAGACAAGTTGGGCTTGCTTAATAATAGCGTGATATGTTTCAGGTGCATTGGACAACTTATCTGGAATGGGCATGCAAGGTCTGGCGGCAGATCCTCTTAACGCTAACGTTGTCGATCGTCTTCGGGCCTGGACGACTTCCAGTAACACTGCTATAGTGCAAGTTACATAACGTTAATGCATATTGAAGGAGAGAATTCCGGAGTTACCCAGTGGTGCGCAAACCCTGCCGTTGACGCCAAGAAGTTTACAGATACTTGACATTTATTCAGGCGAATATATAAAGTTGAGGTTGGTTAAAGGCATTGTGAATGCTGTTCTGAGCAGTCGGCCACAGTATGTGACGTCTGTAGGAGTTCAGTTTAATCTGGATGGTTTGTCACCAACGAATGCAAGGGAGTTCACAATGTGGCCTATAATTTGTCGCCCGGTTGAGCCGACTGTAACCGAGCCGTATGTAGTTAGTGTGGATGGAGAAAGAAACAAACCGTAGGACGTCCACTAATATCCTTTCGACGTCTTTCAGGAATTGCGTGATGTGCTGTGCAATGGTATACTAATTAACAACCCTCCGGTTACCGTCTATTTAAAAGCAGTCATATGTGCTACGCTGGCTCGTACGTGTGTTAAGCAGGTGCGTCGTCTCGATGTTTACTACGGCTGTGACAAGTAAAACTAACAAGGAGTATACTGCAAAAGGGATGTGACTTTCACGCCGCAAGCTGGTTCTCTCCAAATAGACGTATTGTTTCGCATCGCACGCCGTACATCCCTGCCCCCGTTTGTTTCGCTACCGATCAACATGATCCCCAATTTCCCAACTGACTATATGCATTCAGTACATCTGGGCGTTGTCCGTCTTATGATTAATAATTGGACGTCGGGTCCAGATGCAACAAACGTTCGTAAATGCTCAAAGACGTTCTAGTGCATACACGAACGGGTTTAGAAATGCCAAAAGTGTTTATCCTGTGAATTCCCTCGCGAACGTCGCGAACTGACAGACGCTAACACTTGGAAAGCTGCCGAGTACAGACAATTTTTGTTACACAACTTACCAGTGGCTTGGCGAAATATTTTGGACAATGATAAGTATAGTAACTTCTCAGGCTTGTTCGTTGCTATATATATTTTATGTCATCCCACTTTTGGCACAACTCATCGTGAATTCACAAGATATTAATCCATGTCGTTTGTTGAATTATTTCAGGCTGTATGGTCAGCAGAGACGGTATACAACGTGCATTTACTGGGACATCTTGCATATAATGTGGCCGCGCATGGATCGCTGGATAAATTCCCCGCCTTTCCGTTCAAGTCCTTCATGTACATGTAAAAATCAATGTACATTGGACCTACGCGACTAGCGAGACCATTGTAGAGACGTTTAGCTGGAAGATATTTCGCTTCTACTCCTGTCATAGTCATCCATTCTGATGTTGTTACACCTGTTACCTTCCCTTCTTTACCCGGATGTTTGTTTCTATTGAGGGTTGTATCTTGCTATCCAGTACTCACCCAAACAACGTTACCCTCATTAATTATGTAATAATGTCACCGCAATTCAGAAACATGTAATATGAGTTGTCACCCACTTAGCAGTTTCCGACCAAAGTTCACTCATATTTTCGGCAATTATCCGTTTCAGGGGATTCGCCTTCAAGTTCGTTCAAAAGGCAGAACGGTGTAACCCGCGGTCAAAACCAGCGAGCGCGCACATGTTGAATTTGATTTGTTTATTGGGGCGTGCTGCTGTGCTGTCGACGCGGTTTCAGTTTTCGTTTGTGTAACTCGTGTACTTGCCTTAGTGGACCTTTGGCTCAATAACATTTGTATTGCTTCCTCCTTCAAAATTGTTGTTGGAACCCCTAATGCGGTAGAACGCTGTCCGCGGTGTTTCCACATTACCCCATAGTTGCTCTGCGAATGCTACGGGAAAGCAGAGGTAAACGACCGGCTTCAATGTTACAACGGACATTTTAGCGCAAATCCTGGTTTTCAAATATTTTTGAAAATTTTAAAATCACAATTTCAAGCTTAGTACGCGCAGAACATCAATTGGAAAAAAACAGCGTTGATTGGAAAGGTGAAATACATCAAATAAGTTCCAAAAGTATTGGCTTGGTGATGAAATGTTTTCACCATTTTGGCGAAAATAGCTCGCCACTGGCGTTAGCTCACTTTTCCAAATCTTATACATAAGATCATTGCAGTTCTCAAGAGGAAATACGTCATCATATAGCCTGATAGTGCTTCATATTAGGGCGTTTTAAAGATATGGCTGAAATGGAAATATACGACCATGCAGTGTTGGCTTTGTATTTCAACAAGAACACTAACGTATTTGATAGTGAAACATGTATGACAACATCTCCAGCTTCCTTTCCTATACGATATTTATACTGTTTCTCTTTGCTTGCAAGATATCAGGTAGATACCGGTCGATGAAATGTTGCTATAGAAAATGGTTGGAAATGGCGCTATCAAATGGTCAACCACTGTATATGGAACGGCGTAAAAAGTGGGCATCATGACCCACTCTATCGTCGAGAATATTCAGAAGTAAATTCAATTCACCCTACTGCATTGTTTCTAATTAGATTGGCGTCACGTGGCGTTCATGCGGAACAATATACGGAAACAGATGAATTCAAGCTGCCTGCCGTTCACCGGGAGGTATACCTCTCAGCCAGCCACACCATGATGTTCGGAACGCCAAGTATCTATCGCGGTACAGGAAACTATTTGCAGTAAATATGTCAATCAACGGAATTAGAGATGATGATGACCATGTACCCCAAACGCTTCTAATACAGAGTTTTCATCACTTCCCGCATGTGTTCGTTCTCTAAATTTTTCATGGTAGAAGTGGTTATGAAGGAGCAGCTACTAGTATGAACATATACTGCATACACAGACGTTCATCATAGCTTAGGTGAATCAGGTTAGGATGGCCCCCAGTGTGAATGCATCCTGTATTGCGAGAAGTTGTTGACAGTCTGTCAATCGGGTGGAGCAGTTACTTGTATGATCGCATACTCCCTACGCAGACGTTATTCATAGCTTAGGTGAATGATATTGAAGCGTATATTAGTGTGAATGCTTACTGCATACTTGGACGTTAATCATAGCTTAAGTGAATCAGGTTGAAGCGTCTACTAGCGTGAACGCATCCTGTATTGTGAGACGTTGTTGATAGTCTAAGTCAATCGGGTGAGGCAGCTACTAGTGTGGTCGTATACTGCATACAAAGACGTTCTTCATAGGTTAGTTGGATGAAGTTAAAACGTCTCTCAGTGTTAATGCATACCGAGATGTTTTTCACAGCTCAAGTCTATCACGTTGAAGCGGTTACTAATGTGAACGCATACCGCATACTCAGGTATTCTTTGTGGGCCAGCTCAGCAGGATCAAGCTGGTGATTCCTTTCTCTGAATAAATCAGACTCAGCAGTGTTTGATAAAGAATGCAAATATATTGTACTACATACAACTTTTATTTTTGATATAAGGTGGGAACACTTTGCCGAGTTGGTTCTCAGAAATGCCCTTTTCGGGTATGACTATGAAGTGATGCTTGGCGAACAGCCAGGCTCCTAAAATGGCAATAGACTGCAAGTGTAATATATATATATATATTTCAGTTATTGACAAGGTCAAACCCTGAGTATCAAACGATTTGTTGTGACGTTTCAATTCCATTCTAAGTTCATTTATCAAACAAATAAATGTGTTGGAATGTGACTGATCTACCGCTCCTGTGTTCGCCTGTCGGTTTTTCTTCGCTCGTTTTCGTTCCAGTGTCAACGATGCTGATGTAGTGGTTGTCTGTATCTGTGTGTCGGTTGAACTAATTCCGCGGTCAGATAGCCTCCAGTATAAGCCGTTCCCCTTTCATCTTTGCCCGCACGACCGCTTTTGCATGATCTACGTTGACCTCGTGGCTGTGTCCGCGCAGTGGTGCCACAGCTGTGATTTAGGGTCGGCTCGTTGCATCGCTAGTTTGTTTTCGTGCACGCGTGTGCGAAGCTGTTTTCCTGTCTCTCTCACATTCTGTTGGGCGCACCCCAGACATGGAATGGCTTGGATTACGCCAGATTGCTCATGTGGTTCTACACGATCCTTAGCGTTCACCAAAACTGAACGGTGTGTTCATTTTCGTTTGTGGGATATTTGGTTGCTCAGTGGTTGGAGCATCCTTTGTGCTGCTTCAAATGTGCCATGAATAAATGGCACTGTCATTCGCGTTGTGAATTCTGTACGTTCAGTTCATGTGAAACCCCTGGCAGATGCCTTTATGAAACTGCTGGGGTACCCATTAGAAGTGAACAGTTTAAACAGGTGCTTTCATTCTTGTTTTCTGAGTTCATTTGAACCACAGCGCGTGTCTGCATGTCGAAATAATGTACGCACACAGCCTTTAAGTTGACAGGCTGGATTATTCCTATCGAACCTGAAAATGATGTCAGTTTTTGTCGGTTTGCGATAGACAGTAGTTTCAAGCTTGCCGTCAGGTTTTCTTATGACCGATACATCGAGAAACGCCGGGCGTAAATTTTCTTCCTCTTCGCGTACGAAGGCTGTTCCATCTACTCTGTTATTCAACCAACTGTCGAGTTGGTCAAGCTGAGTACGAGGTAAAACAACAAATGTATCATCCACATATCGAAGCCACACTTTAGGTTTGTATGTTTGAAAGGCTTCACACTTGTAGTGCTGCATTACGGCGGCTGCAAGTAATCCTGATATGGGTGAGCCCTCTGATGTGCCTTTCTTCTGTATTTAGACTCGGCCGTCAAGTTGTAGGTAAGTCCCCATGCAAAGCTCCACTAACTGAATCAATTCTTTTGGAGAAAGATTTGTCCTATTGCGGAAGCTATTTTCCTCATTTATCAGGATCTGCAAACTTTCTATCGCAAGTTTCTTCGGTATGTTAGTGAAAAGCGACGTAACATCGAAAGAAACCAGTGCATCGTCTTCTTCCCATTCCAGGCTTTTAATCTTTCTCAAGAAGTCAGTCGAGCTGTTTGCGTCATGATTATCGTGAGGTAAACATGGTCGGAGAATACGGAAAAGGAACTTCGCCAGTTGGTAGTTCGGGGCCGTCCTTGATGCAACGATTGGTCTCAGTGGTACTTGATCTTTGTGGACCTTTGGTAGCCCGTATACTCGTGGCACTGGTTTCCCAATAGGTCTAGAGTATTAAGCCTGTCCTTCTGTAAGTGTCTTTTTCTTGAGACTTGTTGCAGTTTTGGTGATTCAGGCCCTCAGACATTTTGTAGGTTCTCCTGTGACATGCTCGTACGTTGCGGGGTCTTTTAAAAGATCGTTCACTTTGTCCCTATGATCTTGTCCATTCAAAACGGCTATGACGTTCCCTTTGTCTGTGGGTGGGATGACAAGTTGGTCGTTCACCTTAAGTGTTGTCAGCGCTTCATTTCCACTAGCTTTTGAGATGTTTGTTGGTTTTCGATTAGCCAGGTGTTGACACATCTTGGTCCTGACAGACTGCTGCATTTGCTCATAAAGACCACTGCGTTTCAGTTCCGATTCAAAATATGCAACGAATTCTGTCGTGGATGCGTCTGCTTAATTGAATTTCAGACCTTTTAACAGAACGGCCTTTTCGTTGAGTGTCAACTGATGGCCTGATAGATTGTATATGGGTTCAGTGTTTTGCTTCTTTGGCAGATTAAGGCGCTGGAGTTTTTGAGTCATTAGATCTTTTGTTTTTGTTCTGCTAGAGTCTGTTGAAAGTTTTATGGCATCTTCAATCTTGCTGATCCATTCAGAGTTGAGTGAATCAGTAGATGCTCGTTTGGATTTTTTGCACTCGCTTCTGTATAGTGTCAGACGGCTGTGTGCATCGTTAATAAGTTTACGGTGCATTTGTTCTGGGTAACTCCTGGTGATATTCCTAGCACGTTCTGGTTGAATCGGCGGCTTGCATGTAACACTCTTAGGGAACACATTATGACGAATGCAGTTTTGTAGGAAGACCAGCTGCTCACAAACGGAGCCTTCAAGGTTGGTATAGATTTCCCATTTCCTCACACATTTGAGTGCGTTACGTCCGAACATTTGGTTAATCCGTCAGAATGTCTGCAGCTCAGGTAGCACATTCAAAGTATTAAATATATATATAACAGGCTTGCTCGGGCACATGTTTAATATTATCTGTTTATACAATTCATAAAATTGGGGAAACATTGAGGTGGAGATATAAAGGGCAAAGATGAACAAGCGATAAATTGCAAAAGCTACTGATAACTACCGAGGATCTGTTGATTATTGTGTTGACTCCACCGTACTACTTCAGCCGCAACTTGTCCACTGGACCTGACAGTCAGAATTCTTATACTAACAGTTGTTGGTCAATATTGTCATTATCGTCAGAATTTAGCGAGACTTCTCTGTACGATCTTTAATTTATCATCTGGTACTTGTTTGACTTCTGGGCAACCAAGTTTTACTGCAGATTTTCCAGAATTGTTTGAACATGCAACGTCATGGCGTCTTGGGATGTAAGTCATTTCGGCTCATGATGCCTCCGGAATCACCAAAAGATATAGCTATTTTATGTCACTTCTTGTCTGTCGTTCAGAATAGGTTTTCGTTTGCCAAGAAGCACTTTAGGTCACTATCTTGATCTAATCGACATCTATTTAACCCGCAAGTACATGTAGTGACCAGCGATCGTATGGCCTCTCTGAGAATTCCGACTGCAACCGTGTTTTCCCGCTTTTCTGTTCTGTACACATGATTCTGTGTACTCCTGCAATAGGTGGCCTGATATGAACTCAATACCAAATTCATCAGTCGTGCAAGTAATTGCACGCAGCGAATGTTTGTCCCTTTCCTAACGACTCATCTACTATTCTAGTCTTCAAGGTCGTTTAACTCGTACTTTTCCGGGCGTTGTTTAACGCATTTGGAAGATTCACGCACCTATCGTCTGGAGCGCTTTTGAGTGCTGCCGAGTGGGCCCTGGTCCATCTCGTGCTTCTTTTCTTCCTTCTCTTGGTTGCTGCCGTTGGTCCCAGGCTATACTAAAGCTAACAACCTATCATATTTCCAAATATTGCTGGAAATACACAGTTTGTTTTCAAACCTCACTGCCTTCTCTAGTTCGATGCCTGTTGGAACTACGTTTCGATTGCTCTTCAGGAAAGGCGTCTTAAATTGTTAGTGGACGAGAGTCTAGCGCATTCCCACTAGCCCACTAAATACATGAGGTGTTTTGGCGCAAACGGAATCCCCGTAACTGTGTGGGACGATTTATGTTTGCTTTCTCGCATACCGACTGCCATTACTGTTGAGTTTCATTATCGATAGTTATCAGTAGCTTTTTCAACTTATCGCTTGTTCACTTGAAGGTGAATAAAGTTTCCCTTGACATTTGTAGCCCGAAACTCCGTTTTTATTATTATCCACTATATTTCACATGTAAAATTTAGCGAAGTTCGGTTTCAGGTTTACAGTGTAGTACATTTTTTGGCAGATGACGAACCCTGCCGTGCATTGCTGAGATCGAAATGGATAGACGGTGATGCAGCATTCTGGTCAATTCGCACGTCCCTTCATTTTACCACGGCTGTGCTTGATTATTGGGTTTTTCCACTTGATTCTGCGAAGACATCTGTCAGGCTAATCACCCCAACAGGTAGTTATTTTATGAGTATCTCAAGATTTTAGACGACTACTTGAGAGCAGACAGGCGGAGGTCACATCATGCAGATTCGTCTGATGTAAATCCGTGAATGTGGAAATGGAATCAGAAGGTCAGGTAATTCTGTTGAAAGGACTTATAATCATACCGGTTATTGGCAAACGTCTAAAAAAGCTTCTGTAATTTTCCTCATTCGAATACTCCGGCTGCGGTTCTCTCATGCGTGAAACTAGTGTCGCTACTGAACTTTCTTCAGTGTTCATCCTGGAAATGAGTGACTCCTCGGGACGACAGAAGTGTTCCACAGTGACGCCGTCCGATCGAGAAATCCCAGTCACCTTCTATTGAATCGTATGCTAACGATTCAAGGTTCACAACGAGTTACGCGTAATCGGTTAATCCAAAAATGCCTTTCTCAATATCCAACGGCAGAGAAGATAATCTTCAAAACGGTTAATGAGAAGACGCTCGTGAAAACTGGATTTTATACGGTACTAATTGAATCAATGTACATGAAAATTAAATATCATACCTCGAATGTGAAATATCCTCGCAAATCAAACAAAGAATTTGTCGGTACAACAACTCTGACAACCAGGCACCGCTCAGTAATGGCGGACGATAAAGCGGAATTGAGTTCACTCAAACAAATGGTAATTGGTCGGTTGAAGCAAAGTGACTGTTCACGCATTGAGAAATGGTAAGAATTATAAACTACTCAAGAAAGAACATGGAAGGAAAATGTCTTATTTTGACATTTATAAATGTACAGGGGTCAGACTGAATAAGAGTAAAAGAAACGGTTATAGTAGTTAGTGTAAGAATAAAAATGGTTGGTGCTGTTTATTCTTAGAAAAATGAAGAAAGAAAGGGCCACCCTTCAACGCAGATCAAACAAGGCACAGCAATCTCAAAATAACGCAACAAACCTCAACAAAATTAACAACTATGCTATCTCAAGGGATCAGCCCAGTTACAGGGCGGAAGGTGGTACAAAAATGTACTTGTTGGTTTTATGACGTCCGTGACCGCGAGGTACCATAGTGACAAATAAAACCGAGGGTGACAATGGAAGTAAGCAACCACTAAGGAGAAAAGATGAAGTGCATTGAATATTTATTCAGTTATGCCAACACGTATTCTGAGGATGAGTATGGAAGCGGAAAGAGTGACGTAAACTGAATATTGATGAAAGTCGCCCTCTGATAGTGTCACCTATGGTTCTATAATGCATTATCACATAGAGTTGATTTTCAACTGCGTTAAGTCATATACACTATGATTCCTGTTCAATTGTGTTGTCATGTAGCATAATAACAGAATTATTTTTGTGTGGATATACTTTACCTGCTTTTCCGTCACGTTCGTTTGGTTCTTTGTTCACCGCGTACTGTTATATCGTGGACGGGCCGGGGCTTGTATTTCTTTCTTCCACCCACCAGGACCACGTACAGAAAGATAAGATGTACGCGAAGAAAACCATTTTGTGTGTTTTGTTTAGTGCAATAAACTTTTTCTGTTCACTTTTGATGGGTTCCCTCTTCAGCCAGTGTATCGTAACGCGAGAATGGTTTACCACGTTTGGGCAGTACTTTCAGGCCGAAATATGCTGGTTCTGGGTCTTTTATGGTGAGTTGCGTCGTTTCCGGTCGGTTTAGGGTTGTATCATATCATTTTGGATTAACCTGATGGTGAATTACGTCGTTTAGGGTTAGGTTAAGGCATAATTAGGGTAAAGGAAGTGGAACGAACAGAAAATTAACGCGTCGCACTCTTTAAGACTGAATTAGGGATTGTGCCCCAAGTCCCTAACAAATTCGTAAATGATCTCTGCAGAACGAGTCACATTCAGAGCAAGATGTGTATTCACTACATCACACACAACGTTTCATCTAGTCTGCTATGGACACTGTATATACAAGTCAGTGTAAACAATCTGATCGGCCAATGCAGATATGGCGTACACGATTGGCTGCGCTCCACTACATCCTTTTCTTTTTAAAGAACCTTCGGTATTCTTCGGTTTCGTTGAATGAACTCGTTATCTTCAGTAGAACCGGATTCAGCTGCTCCGGAATTTGTGTTCGTCATTTTCTGCTTCCATGGATGCACTCTGCTTCTCATTAATGTTCCGTGATTTGTGTGTACCACATAAGAACACACCGTCTCGTCCTTCCACGACCCTTGGGTCCCATCTGTCAGAACCCATACCGAGTGGCTGAATCCAAACGGTATCCCACTCGTCCAGCCTTGGAAGGTCATAAGACCCTTTGTTACACATTGTCCTTCTCGTTCCATTCGTTGTTTCGAATCTTTTCTTATTGTGTCGCAGGTGATAGGTTGTAGGGCTAGACAATCTTCAACAATTGGTATTCCAGTTCTCGGTCTTCTCCCCATGAGCCGTTGAGCCGGACTCAAATCTATATCTGCTGAGGAGGTGTTTCTGTGTTCCACCAGTGCCAGATAGGCGTCTTTGGCTGTTAAGCATTTCTTGATTATTTTCTTTGCCTCCTTCACAGTAGATTTCGCTTCGTGTTTAAACTGCCATCTTTCGACAACCCCCGCAAACTGTTGTACTGAAAACTGTGGACCAACATCTGATCTCACACACCCTGAAATGCCATATCTTGCTAACTGTGCCTTCAAAATGCTGATTATCTTTTTGGCTGATGTAACATTTAACTTCCCGAATTCAAAAAGTCGCTGAAGTATTCCACCAGATGTAAATATGACTTGTCTGCGTGCGAGAATAGATCAACCGCTACGCGTTGCCAAGGTTGCTTGGGGACTGAGCGGTACACCATGGGTTCCTTTGACTGTCGAGTCCCATACTGCTTACAGACCATACAGATTGAAACAAAGTCCTTGATATGACTATTCATGCCTGGCTAGTATACGGTATTCTTCGCGCGTATCGTACAGCTGCGCACACCGAGGTGCGAACGGTGTATTTCATGCATAGTGACTTTTCTGGCACCTCGGGGAATAACCAATCGTTCTCTACGAAACGCAAGACCTTTTTCTGTGGTCAACTCATCCCGGACCTAGAAATAAGGCTGAGTGATTTCACTCACTTGTCGCGCATTGTCGGGCCAGCCGTTTATGATTTGCTCTTCGAGCTTCTCCATCTCTTCGTCATCGGCAAACATCGTGGTAACCGCGAATCTGATTCCGCGAGCGTAAGGTGTACCTGTTTATATCCGGTGCAGTTGTCTTCTTCCGTTGCCAGTGGCGCTCGAGATAGTGTATCCGCCAGTACAATGTTCTTGCCAGTATTTATGTAAACGTACCAACAATGCCTGCAAACGGCGTGGCGCCTTGTCCAGAGGCATTTTTACGATAGTTCTCAATGGTCCATGGTCGGTCTGGACGACAGTTTTTCTCCCAAATGTGTAATCGTTGTAACTTTCCATAGCAAAGTCTACCGGCAGCAGTCCCTTTTCGATTTGTGCGTATCGGGTCTCGGCACTACTCATGGTTTGAATTCGGAAATCAATCGGCCGTCCGT
>JTDE01006961.1:0-10449 GCA_014338405.1 Paragonimus skrjabini miyazakii | reverse complement strand
GACTTTCAATTCGAATGGTAGACGAAGCCAACGGAAACGACCAAAAGGTATCCCGAATGCCGTTAACAAACTGGACTGTTCGTCTCGTTTTACATGCCAGAACTCAGATGATAAGTCCACGTTGGTGAAGAAACATGTGCTGGTTATCTGAGAAAACTGTCTTCTAATGTGGGAAGTCAAAGATACTCTCTTCTTAATGCTGCATTTATTGGTTTTGGTTCGATGTGAATTCTCAGTTCACCGGACTTCTTGCTGGCTATAGCGACCCTACTAACCCAATCGGTTGGATCGTCTACTTGCTTTATTACTCCTAGATCTGTCAACCGTCTGAGTTCCGTATCACCAGTTTCTGCTTTAAATTAAGTGGCAAACGACGAATGGGTAGCGCGAGTGGTTCCGCATCCGAATCGATGCTCAATTTACAGACTCCTGGTAGGCTTCCCAGAGTACCATCAAAAACACTGGAATACTTTAGACACATGCTGGTCAGTGTCGAGATTACGTTATGTATATAGTTAGATGCTACCACTTCCAGCGCTTTGATTGCCTCAACTCCAAGGAGAGTTGGAAAATTTCCTTTGGCCACAAACAAAACTTGTTCGATACGTTTGTCATTATTAGGGTTATGTAGGATTGCCGTAACCTTCGTTTGGGACGCAGGATCGATGGACAAGTTTGACACCTGCACCTGGGTCCACCTGGAAGTTTATTGTTATTCCATTCCACTCAATTTCGACAGATCGTACACACTGGTGGGGTTCGTTCACCCTAATCGCACGCAATGAGTACATTCTAGGTTGGTTTGTCTTCGCCACAATCGGACCACTCTTGCTGCAAACAGAGAAATGATTCGCTTTACCTCACTATGTGCAATTTTTTTGACATGCTGGACATTGGTCTTTCTTTAAACCATGGGTTTTTCCGCAGAAATTGCAGCCTGCTAGAGGGTTTCTTGGTTCTTTGGCCATCTTGCGATTGACATCCTCTGTCAAGTGAATCTTTAGAGCTTCTGCTTTTCCGTCGGCTGCTTCTTCACTTCGACATTATCAGTGCATTGGTTGAGCGTCCACTGAGGATCCCTCAGCATTCTCTTTGTCAAATTGCCGCTTCTCAGTCCGATGATTAACTTATCTTTGATCAGTTTGTCATGCATACAGTTACAGAAACCGCAGGTTGTGGCTATGGATCTCAGAGCCTGAAAAATTGATCAACGGCTTCTCTTAGTTCTTGGACGCGACAATTAAAGTTATATCTCTCAGAAGGGTCATTCGTAAACCCAAAACAATAACATTCTAATTTCCTTATCACGTTTTCCCGGTCTTCTGGATCTTTGTCTGCTTCATACGGAAATGTATCAATGTAGCGGATGGCCTGCTCTCCGATAGCATGACGAAACATCGCCACTTGGAACCCCTTCTCGGCTGACGGTAATCAAGCTGGCGTGCGGAAATTTTGAAATTGCAACTTCCACATTTCCTATCTTGCTGGAAGTCCTTCATCCTCATTATTGTTCAGCTGGGGCGGTGGTCGGAGATACAATCCCGCCATTGAGCCCACACCCATCCGGTTTGGATTCTTCATCTCTGTCACCATGTAGAACAAGTCAGATTCAGAGCAAGATCTGTATTCACTACACCACATCCAACGTCTCTTCTAGTCTGTTATGGATATTGTATATATAAGTCAATGTCAAACAGTCTGATAGACCAATGCATATATGGGGAACACGGTTGGCAGCACTCCACCACAATCTCCGGATTGGTCTATTCGAAATTAACGTAAGTTATTTCTTAATGTGCTAGCAGGGCTGCTGTCCATTTTCTCCGATCAAGTAAACCGCTGAAATAATGAAAGTATATGAGGCGTGCTGGGACTGCATGTAACAATTAGGTCGTAGATATATCTGAAGTCTTCGAGGTTAAAAAGCTTTTCAATTTATTGAAATTGTTGCAATTTTGTGGCGTATTTCAGTTCCTGAAATTGTAGAATTCTTTTGCTGCAAAATCTGTTGTTTCAATCTCCCGAAGCCGTAAACAAGGAATGTGCATTAGTTCCATGACATAGGGTGCGGCGGTACAAGTCAGCGAGCAAGCGAATAGTCGCTGACCAAATATTCCTTCGCGTTTGTCGTTTCAGCTGTGCAGACGAGGGACGTTAATGAGCAAACAGGAACAGGACACGCACCGAAGAATTGCACTTATGCGGTCAGCATGTTTCCCCAAACCTATTTGAAGTTGACTTATGAAAAAGGCTGAATGAAGCAAAAGAGTTTTGCCCTATTTCTGCTCTCTTCTATGCACAGTACACACGCTCTTCTCGCGACTCACTGTTCTTGTTGTCCCGGTGTTCTGTTGAATGGATGGCTGTTGTGTGTTAAGACTACTCTGTGTATCCTAGGTTGATCGTACATTATCGTTTCTGTCTCAGCACGTCCGTGTGCATCAAAGATTATGATGATCTCTTGTGCACTACAAGGGATTAGCGGAAAAATAACGAAAAGTTGCATTCTACATCTTTCGGGAAAATTAATGGTGAAACATAATGAAACTATGTCATGCACGTGAAAACAAATGCTTTTATTTAAATTTGAACGTGATTAGGGAGGAAGCGTGGTTATATTTCTGACGATTTTGCAGCTGTTGAATCATGAGGGCTAAGCTTTTTATAGAGCCACAAACGTAAGATTCGCCACACTGTTCCGACCATTTGTCTTACATTACATGTTAAGCCAATCAGTACTGCATGTTTCTCAAGCAATACACAGCCACATTAAAATTGAGGCAAAATGTGGACTCTATACAAGTAATAATAATAAAAATAATGGTATATTTCTCAACGCATTTGTGAGAAACACGCTCAGAAAGCGTGATCAGTATACACATAGTAACGTGAAACGCATACCATACTCAAAATTGTTAATTGTACAATACACCAATTATAGTGGGTTTTTCAGGGTAAATACTATACCATTTTACATATCTGTTTCCATTTTTGGCACAAAATTTTCCATTTCATGCAAAGGCAAATCGCTTTGGTGCATTAGGATTTCCATGTTAAAATCTTGGACATGATTGCTAGAACGCCATTGGTCCAACTAACCGGAAGGGACAACCAATTTTAATTACGAGGTAGCAACGTAATATGTGATTCATTCGGTTACAATCCCCACCCTGTGGTCGCCAGGTTAGTTCGAGAAAGAAGCGTGTGTCATCGCCCACTATCACTCATTAAATGATGCCCTGGTAACTCGATCTGATGTTTGGTTGACCTCATTTGGAGTTGGCATCTAAACTCAACAATAATCAACCGACCGAACCTGAGGATCAGTCAAAACAGTCTTGGGCTGGCCGTTGTATTCAAAAGAAAAAAACTTTGATCGGATTGTCAAGCCAATCCGCCCTATATTTCGTTGTACATAGTTGTGGGAGGCATCACCACTGGGTGTGGGAATATTTTGAGAGACGTAATTTCGTTGCTACCTTCAAACCGTCGACCTGCCCTGCTTTCTCCATTAGTCTCAGGTAGTATAAGGTCCATAACGAATGATTTCATGAGCTGATTATCAATGTAAGACATGATACTTGCACAACAGGGTTGATTGTAGTCAAATAGATCAACACTTTCGCCAGCAGAATCAACGTAGTCCATTCTCGTTTAGTATTCGAATAAATCATGGGCCACTCGTTATATTCACGGATGTCTTTCATGGTTCGTTTCCTTCCCTCACCTTGTTACTAACTCGGAGCTGTATATCTGTTCCAGGGGGAAAATCTCTACTACAGTATGTAATGATTATACTTCTCTGTTCAATAGTTACATGTTTTTCCCATAGCCACACAAAATTACTTGCCTGAGTTGTCTGACCGGTCCAATATTTTGTCATTAACAAATAACATGTGCAAACACTATTTCATTCCGCTACTCGAGTGAACTAATATAATATCTCTGTAATTGTTATTTGCATTTCCACATCTCAGATCCCTCCAAAATCGCGGTTACTAAAACCCTGTGGTTGCACTTAGTCGCACGTATACCATATCCATCCACATGAGTAATACTTTGAGGAAAACTACATGAATACATCTCTGTAATTAGCAGTTCATTTTCGAGTTGGTCATGCCGTTTATCACAAACTCAGTGGAGTTCGTAGATCTATACGGATGAGTGGAAATAGCCAACAACTGGTCGTGTTTCCGGCGAAGTTTGCCCATCAGTCATGCTAATTTTAAAATCTGCGATACACTGTTTTAGCGTTTTCCATCGTAAAGACATTTCCAACGCGTGAAGTATGCGGATACCGCAGTTGTTCTTAACTGCCCAAACAACAAACAAAAATCTTACATAATCTAGGCACACTCATAGGCTATGCATTAGTTTAATCATGGCTAACCTCCAAAAGTTAGGAAGTGTAAATCAAGTTGTGGTTGCTCTAAATAGAGCATTCTCCGTTCACTGAGAAGATAGGTGTTTTCGGTTATGATCCCGTCGTTTTACCATTCATCGCCTGCATACATAGTCGTTCGGTATGACCAACAAAGCCAGCACAGTGGTCCCCGGTGACGTCGCACATAGCAAAGATGACTACTGTTTCCAGGGTCCCCTTTCTCCACTCCTGTTGACTTTGCACACCCTGAGGATCTCCGTTTATTATTGTCTCGTGGTGCACCTGCAGTTGCCTTTCAACTCTTGCTTTCACCATGCTCCAGACACTATAAATTGGGTTCAACATGAGCGAATGGGGTGCCAGTCGTAAGGGTTGTCCTCCATTATATAAATCCTCAGTAAACACACTTTCCAGATCAGTGTGACACGGTGCGTTGTTGCATATTAGCACAATGTCTGACATGGGTGTACTGATCTTCAACTGATCTAGCAGGGTTCGTAGCCAGCCCTTGAAATCGTTGTTGTTGTATGCTCCCCGCCTCGTCGTATAGCCCACTATCGAGCTTGATGTCATAGCTCCAATCAAATGGAGATTACGGCCTCGGCTGTTTGTTACAGTGACCCATGCTCTCGTTCCTTTTAGTGAACGTCCCATTGACCTCGTACAGAACAAATTGAAATTTGTCTCATCTATCCAGCAAATAGTCTTTGAATTTGCATAACACTCCATCAGTCGTTATGCAAACAGTCGCTGTAGCTCCAAATTCTCATTTGAGTTCATGCCAACGGGCAATTGGCACAGTTTTTTGACAGTTTTGTATCGGCCATCCAAGTATTGACTGATCGTTGTGGTCGATAACTCCTTCTCGAACTCAGCCTTGACGCGTAATCTCAAAAATTGCAGCGTCACTGTCGGGTCTATGGGAATCCACTCCAACAACATATCAATCTCAGATTCTGTCAGAATCTTGCTTCTATGTCCTTTGCGAGGCTGCGCTTCATAACTGATGCAATCCACATGAGGCCACTTGTAAGCGGTATTGCACTTGACTCCGTTCAGAACGGCAACCATACGCTAGTCATCGCCCCTTTCGAATGCTTCGATAGTACGTCTGCGTGTTTCGGGACTGATCCGAGTGTAATTGCGTCCGTCAGCCATGTATACAAGAGAACTAATGAAAATGTCCTCACAAACTGATTCACTCTGATACTACAACTCGAAATCTACCACGACCCTAAACGTTACTCCTATTGGACATGAGATCCACAGACACTCCTAACCACTCGCACCCTTTTACCTGTCAAATGAACCAATACGGTCCACAGTTTGATGAATTAGTAGGGACAGGGTCAGATGATCTGTGCTCCACTGTGACCACTAACCCCATTCTCATTAAGCAAAGCCGCTGACGTCCCTTGTATAACCCGTACCACTTTCTCTATCAAAGTAGCCAATCTGAAGTGCTCTAATTAAGATTGGTTGTCCCTTCCGGTTAGTTGGACCAATGGCGTTCTAGCAGTCACGTCCAAGATTTTAACATGGAAATCCTAGTGCACCAAAGTGATTTGCTTTTGCATGAAATGAAAAATCTTGTGCCTAAAATGGAAACAGATATGTAAAATGGTATAGACACCATTGGATGCTGCCTACTTCTAGCCAGTTCCCTACACCTGTCGTTGGTGTTAGCACCTATATTTTAATGTCTCATTTTTGTTTTGCTTCAATTCATCACCTTTACATGACGAATTGCGCTATCTTTGGGTTGATTTTACATGCCGTTATGTTGTCGTGTTCTGTCCTTTTAGTGTCATCACGTCAATGCACAATATTGATTATGATCAGTAGAAAATAAAAAATCGCCCTTCGGTTTCAACTGTTTACCGAAAGTGCAAAAGATTCATACAGCTGAATAAGCGTTTTGGATTTGGACGAGCGTCAATGTAGGATCGAAAGAATTGTTGTTCACATTTGGTTGAACCGAATGCTACACATTCTGGTTTGATGCACGAGTTTTCAAATCTATTCTGTAATGCGAACCAGGAATTTGTAAGCAACCACTGTTAGAAACGGTGGAATCCAAAATTTTCAATGCATCCGCGTTGTACTTCAGTGAGCCATCTCATGCAATGACGGAAAGTGAACCAGTTTGAGGATTTGGGGAAAACATTGTTTTTCTGCTCCATGTAGGACCACGTTGTTGGTTGGTTGCCCCTCCTGAACGCACAGTTCTGCAGGACACAGTGGGCTGTTTCTTACGAAGAAATTGCACTAATCAGATTAAGGGATTTCAAATAGCCTTAGAAATCCTAATCGGGTTGAACCATCCCACTCAAGTAATAAGAGAAAACCTCGAACTAGTTGTAAAAAGTAGTTGGTATTCATGAGACAAGAAGCCAAATGTATGGGTGCACAACAGCATTAGGGAAATCGAAATCTATCATTGGCTGGTCGTATTAGCACATGCAACGTCATAAACTAAACGTTATTTGGTGCAATAAAGAACAAAGAAATTAGCGAACAACAAAATGCGTACCATTGAGACTATCTGTCCAATCCTGATGTAGTATCACTAACGCGACGTTTGGATTGGCCCTTTGTTAGATCTTCCATTGTGTTGGGGTTTGGATAAGTGGTGAATCGAGTAGATCTTCACCACAGAAACATATTGCCTAAAAACCAGCGAATGATACTGCAATCTATAAGATATTGCTACGCTGAATTGTTGAAAGACCATCGAAAACTGTTGGGCACTCCGAGTATTTGTACTAAAGTGGTCGCATGTTATGGAGTTTATGTCCAATTTGGTTTGATCCGCGGTTCATGTATTGTACTCTGGCCGCCTCCAAAAATTATTTGCAAAGAACTGTCAATGCAGTTGAACATTGAAACTTTGCGAGTGTAAAATTCCTCCCACACGCTGTTGTGGTCATTCCTCTGCAGAATTACCAAGGCTTTTTTGTCATCGCCATTCCTGGTTAGTTTTTACAGAGGACCACTGGAGCCGACAGATTTTCACGCGTACATGCAGCAGTACAGTGATGAACTGCATGTTCTTTACTGGGAGGGGTTGGTCATTCCCGGGAGCAGTGCAAGCGTCTTCGTGCTTGTTTCAGGCGTTGTCTGTTATACTCCGGCTCGTTGCTTTGGTAAGCAGTGTAAAGATCAAGCTAGCTATTCTACCTGTGACCGCTGCAGTCAGCGTGGTGTGTTGATCGTACGCAGGGTTACCTTCCCCAAATATAATTGCCCGTACAGAACCGATGGAAGTTTTCGTTCCCAGAGTGACGTGCACCAACACACTGGTACTTTCCCATTCGTTTTTCTCCCCCTGGATATGATTGGGAGTTTTCCGCATGATTACTTGCGTCTTGCTTGCTTAATTTTAACCAAGCGATTGATCAGTCTTTGGATGTCTTCCCAACCTGAAGCTGGGCTTCGCTCCAGTCCCACTTCTATTAATGTGATATGTGATGGAGTAAGGAAAGCGCATGCGCACACACCGGTTGACTTTCAAAGACTGCCGCCCGATAATTGAGGTTGAACGCTGGAAGGCGATGGAGTTCAGGCAATTTTCGCACTATCTTGGTCCCGTCGTACTGAATGGATTACTGGACTCTGATAAGTATAAGCACTTTATCAAAATTTTCGTTTGTACATACACTTTGTGTTACCATTTACTGATACCCAATTAAGCTACTTTTTTAAACAGTTGCTGATTATTTACATTAGGCGCTTTGCAGTCGGTCATGGTCCACATGAGTTTGTTTAAAACGTGCACAGCCTAATTGATTTGGTAGACGATGCGTTGAGTCATGGACGGCTTGACAGTGTTTCCTGATTCTCTTTTAAATAAAGTTTCCGCTTCATGGAGGCATACGTTTGTGGCTCAAACAAATCCGCAGAGCAAATATCCCACCGAATGAGTGAATCAAACTGCGGGTGGATGATACACGTCGGTGTCTGCGCGGACGGTGTTGGTGCGGCGTTGAGAAGTCAAACAGTTCGTATAGCCGGCAGCAAAATCATGAAAAACACCATGTATCCAACTCGACCATCTAATAATTATGCCGACACTGGTGGCACGCCGGCACAGATTTTAGGACTTCAGATGAATTCGGTTTTATATAAACTATTTCATAAAGTGTCTCCATTTTTCGAGCATCACCTAAATTCCAGTGATCTTATTCCTCTGGATACCCCTCATTCTCTTATCATCTATACGAAACAGATTAGTTGTTTTATTTGTAAATGTTTTTGTATTCTTCATACATGTGATAACGTTTTGATATCTATTTCACATACTTTCAATGAATAGGAAAAGTTTATCATTCGTACTCTTAGGCTTTCTCCATCCAGTGAATATGTGTGAACAGAACAACACATTGTTAGTTTGTTTTGTTTTGCAGAAGTACCTCATAGTGCAGATCAAATCGTTTGCAATGAGTGGATAGTTACAGAAACGTCCGTCGAATGACCCACATTTCGAGACAGAAACGCATTCAGACGAATGTTGCTCAACGTCATACCCCTACCACCAGTTACCACCATTCAGGAAGTGAACGTGATGCTACAGACAGGTTGGAGTGACATCTATTACATAGAAATCCAATTAAGATTCTTACTCAGAAGTTTTCAAGCTGGAGCAAACTTTGCTAGAAGAATCCAGCGGTAAACAGACGGGCACCACCGAGAGAATGACATAATTTGGCACCCAGTGACCATCTCGGAAAGGATTTATTAGCCGTTTTCATCCACATTAACATTGGGGTTGCTGTTCAATTGACCTCCTCCGAAAAGAAACGGGATGAATGCTATCAGGGTCGTGCGTCGGGGACCGCAGGTGAGAGGTCAGTCTCCGCTTTCGAATGTGCAGTACCAACCACACCAGGAACAGTGATGAAGCACCTGGCTCCGACATGTATTACGTAAACTATGTTGCAAAATGTCTATCGTCAATTCTTTACAGTTCTCCAGGGCAAATGGCCCATGCCCAGGCTTTAGCCGTTGCATTATGCAGAGCACGCAAGCATCTAGCAATGGGGCTGCATGGTTTTCAACAACTAACCCAATTTCTGGTAAGGTTCACCGTTACCTCACTTCTTTTTCAGATGCTATAATCGCGTTGGAGAAACTTTTCATACGTGTTGAAGCAGCCGTTCATACATTAACCGAAAGAAAACAGTCGGCGAAAGTCAGACAGCCACAACGTCCAGAAAAGCTGTACACATTTCTTTCTGGACAATAACTTCAACAAGTGAGCTCAATACGTGTGAACAACAGCTGAAAGATGCATAAAATAACGAAGCTTTTGTAACCCAGTTATCTCGAATAGAGGGTAAATATCTTTGTGACCACATACGTCGAATCTTATCGTTGGTGTTCAGTGTGACTTTCTCCAAGCAAGTGAACAGGACAGAAGTACACGGAAAGCATCAGGCCAGTAAACATAAAGTCAGTAATAACGATATTCTCAATCATAATAATCTTTTTCAGACGCTGTATACAATTCACTTTTCACCGGAGCGACGGATAAAGACTTGGAATGGGAGATTAGAAAGTGGTTTCATAACACGCGAGACCGCGTTGATGGACGAAAACTTACAATGAAGACGTTATTTAACTGTTTTTTGCTATATATCTATATAAGTGAGACACTGTATACATGTCTGTACGTTATCTTGCGTCCTTGCAGGTACATATCATGAATGCTAGTCGTAGAACGTGAGTTCCCGAGCTATCGTGTTCGGGAAAATTATTTTCCTGGAATAAATCGTTTTAATGGCTTGGTAGCTGATGCAGAAATTGAAATCATCGAAATCTGCGTCATGGCCTCATATCTGTTTGTTTTAACTGACCAATAATTAAAAATCACCTTCTCGTTATTGTGCTGCCCTGTTGTTGGCGCCACTTTTGTTTTCGATTGTGTAAGTCGTGTGCATATCTTTTTGGGTCTTTAGCTCACGCTTGTTTCTATTTTCTCCTTTCACAGGACTATCGTTGGAACCCTCACTTCAGAAGAACGCTGTCCCCCGGTGTCTCCACGTTGCTCAAAGTTGGTTTAAGAT
>JTDE01006960.1:0-10418 GCA_014338405.1 Paragonimus skrjabini miyazakii | reverse complement strand
CATGGACAGGGACACATGTGAGAGTGAACGTCTCCAACATGCAACTCGACTGTTGATAAACAGGCATGCATTTCATCGTGTACTCTCTGTCATCGTTCCCGTGCATTTCATTGCATTTCTATCATGACAAAACAGAAGATATCGACAGCAACAAAGGCTAGATTATGTTGATTCCAAACTGAAATCCAAAGTGGCACATCATGTTGAGAAAATGAAACTTTGTAGACTAGATCGTTTTAGAAGTGAACGTTAGTTGGTGCTTCGTCTATTGTCAAATATTCAATGTCTTAGTATACGAAGGGAATGAGCAGCGACCACTATCCTACTGGTCCATTCGATGACAAGGCATCAGTGAGCGACGAAACGGGGTTTTACTTCGTCGTTAGAATTTCTCGCTGAGTTGTGCATTTGAGTTGGAAAAGTGAACAATCAACCAATGGGTATTTTGCCTGGCTAACCCACAGTTGAATATCTCGTGTTTCCTTGTGATGTATTCTTTCAATAGCTATGGGACAAATTAGTAATCGACTTTTGAAAAAACAATCGAAGAAAGTCAATTCAAGCCACCCAATTGTATCCTGGGGAAACCCGGAAATAAGGTTAGGTGCTTCGAAAAAAAAATAGCACGAGCAAGCGTGTTACCGTTCGGAAACCTCTGACCTACCACAGATCGCATAAAAAAGATAGTGAACGAATGGTAGAAGGCTGCCTGAAGTTGTGGGTCAAAGTCACACGAACCGACGGTTTGTCTATCGTCCACCTATTCAACCAGTCCGGGCGAACCAATCAAATTACGCATTACACGCCAGTGATCCAATCAGTGATGACAGATGATTGTACTATCGGCTCATCATTGTCGACTGATTTCGTAAGCGCGTTTTCTCTTGCCTAGCGGTTATCAGAATTTGCTTCGCAACATATCTGTTGTCTCCCGCGGTACGCTAGTAACATACAGTTTGTTACGCATTGACCCAGAGGAACTATAAAATAATGTGCTGAGAGCAAATGGAAACTCGGTTTACAGTCTGTAAATGGTATCTCTGAATGTTTAACAGAACAGTTAATGAGGGCAGCATTATAACAGTACAAGTGAGACGTTAGTAACACAAAATCAAGAAACAGAAATCCATAACAAATAGATGAACATACTGGGCATGCAATGCTTCCCATTTCAGCACTTCTCGCCAGGCTAGTTCGTTGTTCACATTATGAATACGAATGATATTCTCCATGTCTTGTTGATCGATATCCTCATCCCGCCAGCGCCAGCCTTTACGTACCATGGCATTCCAGAACATTTGTGCAGACGGATAAACCCATCTGTCTCCATTCGGATCATCCGCCTTAGGGATAGAAGAGATTTCTCTTTCAATCGATAGCGGAAATGGTTGACCTGGACTGGGTTGTTGATTAGGTGGAGGCATCTGAAATAGGGAATATAGTAACGTAGTGTATACGTGTACATATAATATGGGATCGATCGAAATATCAGTAAAATATTTATCAGTAGGCGCTGGCGTTCTGCAAAAGTCTACCTAGGGATCCATGCCGTTCGGCTTAATCGTCTTTGATCTATCGAATACTCTTATACTTGCATGGCTTCTGCACATCGACGGTACCAAACATGGTTGAATATAGAGTCTACAACATGCCGATGCCTTCAAAAACACGTAAGTAGATCAACAATAGCTTTTTAGCACCGTGAAATTCAAATTTTCGAAATGAGCCGATTAGAAAGTCCATGCAAGTGTGACAGCTGCGACCAATTGTAAGTGGTTTTCAGTTCACATAAAATTCAAATTCATGCAGAATCCTCAGTAGGACTGTGCCAAATGTTATTTCGGGTGGTAGTAAGCATGAGGTCACAGAATACGAGGGAGATCTAGAGACAACAGAGATGAGCGACTTACGACTGGCTAGAAATTGTGAACCAATTGCAAGGAAATTACGAACTCTACAGAGAATCCATAAACAATTTAACCAGGGAGACTTCTCTACAATGTACAACTCTGTCGTGCAACTTTAGATGAAGAGAACTGCACAGCATTGTTCACCGGGTCTGAAAAGGAAGTGCCTCTTAGTAAAACCGATCAAAAACGGTTTGCTAGGAGTCACCAAGTTCCAACTGACGCTTATCCAAAAAGGTAGGTAGTATTAAGTTCAAAATTGACAACAGACTTGTGTAGGCAAACATAATACTAGCCTAAGAAATCATTCACTAACCTGATCACCCATAATCAGGCTTAGTCCCATTACTCAAGAAGGAAAAGCCACGGGGTTAGTTTTCAAAACTTGAGTTTCAAATGCACACAACTTATTCCCAGTTAGTGTTTACTTACTCTGGAACTTAGTGCCTACTCCGTTGTCACGGTACATAGAGATCCAACCGGAACTACGCTCATCTTGACTACCTCCTCAGATCATTAGACGTCATGCAGCAAACCAGATCACAGGTGGACTACAAATTGTCAGGTTAACTCAACCTAAGCAGGAGCGGTTGCAGAAACCGGGATGGAACTCAAGACCGTGCAATTAATAACCGGCGTCGTTACCACAGCGCAACCGAGAGCTCAGGTAAACAGGCACGATTGGTACGGACATGGTCAAGTGGAGTCGGCGTAGTGAAACGAGTTAATTCACTACCAAGGTGCACAGACAAAAGCGATCATATAGCAGACAGTTTCTGGCTCTCATTCGCATAGGCTGACAAATTTTCACATCCGTAGAGAAATTCACAAACCAGTCCCTTGATGGAAATTTTGCATCCTACATTTCAATGACTGATAAGTGCCCCTCAAAATCTAGCTAGGTGTATACTAATTTCATCGGTAGGACAAGGGGTGTAGGCATTGACTCCAGGCAGTTTTATATCAGTAGTAATACACCACTGATAAGTGAAATCTAGGTAGTCGTGATCGATCCTGACTGGATTTGGGCCTTATGTAACGAGATCAATCCAAGCCTCGGCTGAAGTTCGCTAATTTTAAAGTGATTTGTACATTACCATCGGTCAACTTACAAAGTGCCAAAATAAGCTTCATTGATTTCAAGACTATCGTGAACTATCACAATATACGACAATCAATATAGTGAACTTTGAAGATTCACTACTGACAAGTACCAGATGCATGCGAAAACCTGTAACACTCAAATGGGACAATCTCCACCACAGAACATGTAGTGTGATGACAACTGAGAACAAAAGAAATCCGGAGCTTCCAATTTAAGTAGACATTTTGAAAAAGATTTCGTCTGCTACTTTTGAGGGAATGGTGAGATTTGTATGCTGACCTCCAGTGACCGATAACTTTGCGCTGGCACACTTGGCACATAAATGAGTTAGAATTTAGCACAAAGCTACGCGCACCTCTCGAGAAAGACTGGTGATAAGTCGACAGGTTTGTCTTGACAATTAGAACTCCAAATCTGCATTTTGTCTACAGAATTAGATTATAGTTATCGTTTGAAGTCGGCATAAAGACATGGATTTTCAATCAAAAGTAAACTTGCTACCCTCATAAAGTCTGTATGAGCTCCAGGCTACGTATACGATTAGGTACCATGACCTCCCATACCGTTAACCATAAGTATCAAAGCTTGCGATATTTATCAAAAATAGAACTACCAGTTCCGTAGAAATATATGCACGCGTGAAGTAGATCATACAGAGGCCCTGGTTACATAAATACATGGACTATCTGAAAACTTGTCAGCTGAACGAAGTACAGCCCTTCGCTGATCACTGACATCCACAGATAACAAGCCACAGACTACAAAAAAGCCAGTCTCAGAGAAGTCCTTGGGACGTAGGCAGCCAGCACAAAGTCAATTACAGTTGGGTGTCATCTAAATTACGAGTAAGTCGATGATTTGGTGGATCAGTTTGTTCCCAGTGCACACACTGCTAACGACCAATTTACTTTCCAGGACAACTATCTTTCTGTTTCTTAAAATACTGTTTTAGTGAACTCCCAGAGGCTTTGTACATCGAAGAATGATGTCATGTAGTAATCTCATGAAACGCTCTTGAACAGCATGAATTACATGGTCTTTGTGACAGACGCCCACATTCAGACTCTCCGTGAAGAAGGTACTGTTCACCCGAAATGTCGAAATTGTGGCAGACAAACAACAGTTATAATCTTTTTAGACGTAAAATCAGTCTTAAACTCGTATTCTTAATACCCTCCGGAGTCGTCCATAGTGACAATGTGACGACGTGGTTAGGAAGGGTGAAGATCGTGACAGTCCTGATAAGTATAGTCAGCAACTGCAGTCTGCTAACTAGGGCACACTGTCATTACCCAAGTCGTTTAGTGGAAACGGTATCCGATACCACAGCGTATCAAGTTCAACGGCTCCCATCCCCTTTGTTGGGATGTATTTCGTCTAGAAGATTCTTCATCGTTGTTGTGGTGAACAGCGATCTGAACCACAAAACCACATGGTTGATCTCACAGCAATTTACGTACATACGCACTAACGTACGGGGAAGAGAGCAGATGTCTTGAGCTACAAGCAAGATTGCGAACCACTGGTTGTTCTTTCAGGGAAGCATAAAAAAGACCACTTAAAAATCTTCCCATATGACGCACGAATAAGCAGGAAGCCCGTTCGAAAAAGTGCCGAAGGTGTGCTGAACAATTTAGATGACGGAACCCAATTTGAAAGGTAGAAGAGTTACTCGTTGATCATCAGCCCTAAACAAACACAAAGAATGGCTCACGAACAATATTCTGGATGATGGATTCACAAACTTGGTGGGATTTGGACAGTCGTATCTACTTTTTATCATCGGTATCCACTCATAAACTTGAATACCATCGTTTCCAGCTATGAGCAAGGTGCACTGGGAATCATGGATCTATTCAGAAGACGCACAAAACGACATAATTATTACCGGTTGTCAATGGACTGCACAGTGTGGGCTTTGTCTCACTGTCTTGTATGTAAAATGCCTGGGACACTTTTCCAGACTTGGAAAATCTGGTACTGTGTTTGTGAAATGCAACTTTTCACAGGTTACAACATCAAAAAATGAGCACGTTGAAGTAATGTAGTAATGGTATATAAACCAATCGTTAAATTTAATTATCCACTCATTTATCAAGTAATCCGCAATGCGATTATAGCCAATTATCGAGTTCGTGCTACTCGTCTAAGAAGCTCACTTAGGGAAAGCAGGTACAGGACGAACAAGCGCTGCCTGAAAATACAATTGATAACGTAAACTGCAAATCATGAGAGTAGAAAATCTTGAACGTCAGTTAATGTATGCACAACGAAATTAGTGGCACAGTGAAAACTGGCAATCACACATAGAAAGTACTGAATCGGTAAAATGTGGCATGAAAGCCAAACTGCCTCCAAGTTATTCACATGTTTGCAATACGTAAACCTCACCATGTTGTTAGGATCCAACTCCGCTTTGGCTTTGAAGGAACAACCTCCAGGTGGTTTTTTCATTGGACATTCTCCATATTCATCATAATTTTCCACACTCGGGTTGGGTAAATTCGAACTTGAAGCCCCCATTTAACAAAAAAACAAAGACACGACGAAGTCCAGTTTGTGAACTGTCAGCAATGCTTGTTTGCTATAGACAGTTCAAAAAACCGTAGCTGGAAATAAAAATGAAAAGAAATCTTGGTGTAAAGAGATTAACTGTTTGAATCGACACCAAAAAGGCACGTTTATGAAGGCCACGGAACGCAGAAAGTACACCGATAAGCAGAGTTAAACACATCCTAACGAAACAGTAGCAAGCGGACGAAGCAAATAGTATTCGAACAAATGCGATAATAACATATACCGTTAGCTGATATACTAGATCACATGTAAAATGGATATTATCAGCGTTCACAGACAGACACCAATGAGGATTTTGCTGAAGGCTTGGATCCAGGAGAAGCTCAAATATGGCAGGCGACAGACACAACAACTGCAACCAAGTAGTCCGACTACTAAGTGTTGTAGACCCTCCTAAACGGTACGCTGGTTCGATCTCGGTATTGTAGTGCGCTCGATAAAATCGGATTCTCGTCCCGGTAATAGTTCACACGAAAATCTCGGTCCCCAATAGTACCGCAACTGTCCCGTATTCGCTCCCAAGGCAAGCCAAAAGACGCGTTCAAAATAGGAAGCTTTGTTCCGCTTCAAAACGTGTGCGGGTAGGGCGACAAGTACAAGGTATTTATAGGGCACGTCATGAACACACATTCCCACCACATCATGAGAAAGAGTTAGGACCACACATGGGCATAGCGGTATAAAAAAAAGTCCCAACCGATTTGAACAGTTCCGCTAGTTAGGACTGAGTCAAGTGGTTTTTTTCTTCTTTCTCACGACAGAGGCGCCCTAAAACTAAGCAAACAAGGATTTCATTTGTGTGCTAGCAATATAGACCGTTCAAGACTGTCGATCGCATTAGTATCACAACATTAGCGTGCAATATTGCCGACGAGGTGTCCACGCAGTGATTTGGATGAACCAGTATAGCAATCTGTCAGGGAAGAGATGAGCCAACAGCTGACTAGTTCAAAGTCAACAAATACTTTAAAAGCTAATGAAAATAAGGCGCTGAGGACACTTAAGGACGACCAGATCGTCGTCCTCTTCACAGGCAACAGCAGCGCCATGACTATGTTGAGCAGATAGGGTTATAGAGATAAAGTGAACGATCGTCTAAAAGACTCTGAAACATACGAACACGTCAAAAGAGAACTTATGTAAGATTTGACGGCTCGAATCACCAAAGGTCTGTCAGCTCTTAGGGAAAGTAAACCATTAGCTGAAGAAAAAGCTAAATACTTTAGATCTATCGAAGGACCAGTGCCACGGCTATACGGACCACCAAAGGTCCACAAAGCTCAAATACCATTGAGACCAATCGTTTCATCCAGGACAGTCCTGAAATATCAATAAACACAGTTCGTTTTGCACATCCTCCGATCACGTCTGCCTCACGACACTCGTGACATGCAGCGTTCAGCTGATTTCCTAAAACATACTAACGGCCTGGAGATGCGAGAAAATGCACCGGTTTTTTTCGATGTTATACCACTGTTCAGTAAGGCATCGAAAAACCTTGCGATAAGAACTTTGAGGTTCCTGATAAGTGAGCACGATTGTTTCCATAGTAGAACGAATCTTCTTCCAGAAGAGCCGATTCAGTTAGTGGTGTTTCTGCACGGAGACCTAACTACAGTTTGAAAACCGGGTCACCTGAAAAGGAGAGGCACATCAATGGGCTAACCCATATCAGGTTTGTTTGTAGGTGCTGTAATGAAGCGTTTTGAATCCGAAGCCTTTCGGACATTTAGACCTAAGGTGTAGCTTTGATATGTGAACAACACATTCGTTGTTTTACCTCACACTCAGCTTGACCAGTTCCACAGCTGCCTAAATACCACAGTAAGTGGAATTGCCTTTAAATATGAAGGAAAAATTCACGTCTATCGTTCTCCGATGTACCGTTTATAAGACCTGATGACAAACTCAAAGCTGCCGTCTGTGGTAAATCGACAGTTGATGCTATTTTCAAGTTCAACGGCAACCATCCAGCTTTTCATCTTAAAAGTTGTTGCTAACATCGTTTCATCGGGTAGACAAGCACCACAACTCATCCTAACTTAGAAGACAACAACAAGAACATCTGTCCAAACTGCTCACTTCAAATGGATAACCCAACAGTTTCACAAAGGCATCTATCAGAGGGTCCGTCTTCATCATCAACATCATCATAGTCATCACCATTAGCACACCGGCCAGATGGTACCGTGGCTCGGGTCGCCGCTGCATCAACAATGACGCGGAATATCCTAGAAGTCACTAAAAAGGTAGTCAATTAGTAAAAGAAGACTAGGCGGAAGAACTAGAAATGGTATGAATGCAAGTAGGTCATTGACCGCGACACACTGCCGTCTCGGTTAGCGTGGCTAGCCAGCGAATGAAATGATCACGAGGATCCCGATGTGGCGGGCGACACCTGCTCACTTTTTTCACTGTTTCACCACTACGTCGTTTTACCCAACTGCTGGTCCACAAGAGATCGACATGCAGGATACAAAACGTGAGTAAAAACGGCACATTCACAATACGTCTGAAGCACCACATAGGATACAACCACCCGACATCTAAGTATCACACAAGACCGAACTCGACACTCCGTTCAACCTTCGTGGATAATAAGGACAGCAAAGAACTACACGAGCAATCTGGCGTTGTCCAAGTGACTTCACGTCATGGGCGTGACCAACAATATTTAGGATAGACGGGCAAACAGAGGCGCAAACGCGTGTACGAGCGCAAATTTGCGAAATAAAGAGCCGACTCTAGATCACAACTATGGTAGTAATGCGCAGATACGGGCTAGGAAGTCAACTTGAATCATGCAAAAGTGGTCGCGCCGGGATGGAAACGGCTTGTACTGGAAGCTCTCCGTTAAAAGAATTCATCCGATCGATACGTGGCTACAGACGGCCATTATGTCAACATCGTTGAAGCAGGAACGAAAGACAAGTGAAGAGAGACTGACTGACAGGCGAACACAGGGGGTAGTAGAACAACCTCACTCTTGCACTCATTTATTTGTTTGATAACGGATCCTAGTGTGAATTGGAAACGTCACAATAAATCGTTCACTACTCAGTGTGTGCCCTTTTTTAATACTTTACGCATACGTTCATATATATATATATACATATATATCACGCAATGACTACATGAAGTGGTACACATTACATCACACAAGAAGAAAAAGAGCAATGCGGAAGGTAAAGCAAGAGAGAGATGTAAAGGGAAAGGAAAAAATTACAACGATGCGCACAGAGACTTGTAATACGAGTATCACTGAATTTTATTCTTCGCCATATCAGACAGTGTCCCCAGCCAACAGTGCCCGTTGTTATTCAGACCCCAGCCAGAAGGCCAACAGCGTTCTATTGAAGCAAGCTTCAAAGTGAGTACCATCATTCTCCATCCCAAGTCACATGCTGACCACCGGATCACCACTTCCATCTCAATCCACCACCCGAAACACAAGGTACGGTATGGTAGGTGGTGAGATGGTATTCGAAAAATGTTGCCAAACTAACAAAACATGAAACATGATCAGTATACTCAAGGGCCGAAAGAATCCATCTGTTTCGACGACACGTCGGCGAACTTCATCAATGCTGACACTAAGCTCCCAAAACACGCCGTTAATGATTCGGAGACACCGACGGTCGAAAACTAACACTGTGGACATTCACCAAGTGAATGGAACAGGTTTCGCAGCCGAGAAATAATATCAAAATGGCGGTATACACTAGGCCCCTCAGAAAAAGACCGAGATCATGCTAATACCATAGACGGTGTAAGTAGGTAAAGCCATCCGAGACTTTGTTATACGAGATGGGACCTCATCGGACATCTAGCAGTGCTAATGCAACTTTCAAGATACACGAACTTCTCAATTATTTCCAGCGGTTCACTAACAAAGGTAACAGCAAGCACCGAGTCGTGTCAACCTCGCAACAGCACTTTGCACTTAGTAGGTGCAGAAACCAAACTAAACTGAAAAAGGAACCCCCCCAGTACGCCTAGGATGCTCTCGGCTCCTTGTGGTCTCTCACAGACTAGAACAATGTCGTCTACATATTCTGTCTCGAAGTCGAGTACCTGGAGGCAGTTCCACGCCGTCATATTCGCAGCTTGTGACTGTACAGTCTAGGATCTCGTTTACTGCCAGGTTGAACAGGAAGGGAGAAGCTGGATAACCTTGTCGTATCCCATTTGAGATGTCAAAGGTCGGCGAAACGTTGCCATAAGCCCAAACTCGGAAGGAAGTTTGATAGCAAATGGTTTTCAGGATGCTCACGTACTCCTCAAACATATCCTTCCTCTATAGACCGTCTTGGCGTGCAGCTCTGTCAACCGAATCGAAGGCCCCTCTGATGCCCAGGAAGATAACAAGTATCGGCCTTCTAAATGAATGGCAGAGATCAAACATATGGCGAAGTGTGTAGATGTGATCAGTGTAACCACAGCCAGGGCGAAACCGAGATTCCTCCTCACGGATATGTACTTCGCGTGTTTCGCCTAGTCTGCGAAGTACAATTGATGCAAATAACTTCGACGCCGTAGGGATCAGGCTAATCCCTCTGTGATTTTCACGCGTAGTGCGAGAGCCCTTTTTGAAAGTGGAGACGATGTTGACCAAACTCCAGTCATGTGGAACAACTTCATTGATCCAGAGTTTCTGGAGCCGAGCCGTTAACTCTTTGACTAAGGCTGGACCCCCAGTTACAAAAAGAGCAGGAGGGAGTTTGTCTGGGCCGAGTGCCTTATGACGCTTCAATAACTTGAGCTCAAATGAAACTTCTGTCCCCGAGGGCGCAGAAAATTCAACAAATCAATGAGAACAAGCAAAGCCC
>JTDE01006959.1:26712-49115 GCA_014338405.1 Paragonimus skrjabini miyazakii | reverse complement strand
CATTAGGCCACAGAGGCTCTACATTTATAGGTCCAACAGAGAGGGGGGGACATTTGAAAATGCACTCGTGAGAACAGTTCACATGATGTACAGGCGTTCGATCGTGCAGCTGCAATCTAATTGAGCTTAATGGACTGAGTGAGTTAAAATCACATATTAATTAACTCGAAGCCGGATCGATCACCTTTGCTGCTTCGTTAGGAGATGCGTCTCTTAACGCATGCTGTTCGGATGACGTTTATTTCCAGCCCCCTTGTAAAATGTTTCGTCACAAGTTTACACCAGTTGCCATAAGTAGTTGACAGAAAAGGGTCTATCCCGTCTACCGTTCATAGTCCCCCAATTCCACTAAATGAAATTGGCCGAGTGGGGGGTACTGAGTTTATTGGGGAGCTGACGTTTTCGGCGAACCAGTATGTACATCGTGATAGTATCTTTCAGTCCCGGCCAATAAACCCCCTATTTCGACAATTCATAATTTCGGTGCCATCCCATGCAAACCAGCCGGCATAATTCTTTCACGAGGGTTTTGTTATCAACTTTACCGGCATTCGCCCATTCCTTTCCGCAGTTTGGACATTAAGATCCTAGCACCGTTAATCTGAAAGTCTGGATAATGCACCTTGGTTACTTTATTTTCCGGGTGACCCTCATCTTCTGAAAATCATCTTCCTGCCTAAGGTTGACCGATCACTTCTCGGATTGTTACACCTTTCCTTCGCGATGACTGTAACCTTTTAGGACGGTCCCTCAGTTTAATACTACTAACTCCGACGGAGTCCGTGTTGTGTTTGCAACGTCGCTTTTTTTTTAGGACGGCTGTTAAAGCTAACGCGACCACGAAAGTGTGCCAGTGTGCTCTTTGATGTAGGCACTACAGCGTTCTCAATGACTACCAGTTTCTCAGGCAATGGTTAAATCTCGTATTGACTGCTCATGTGAACAAGTAAAATCACTGAATGTATTACCAATGATGACTAGGGATTATTGATCTATAAGCCGGCTTGTTCAACCTCCCACAGTACACACGAAACATGCATCGATCGCTTTGCTCCATCGGCGCTATAGATGACGATGTCGGCTCCGTCTTCTGTCCATAATTTTCAACACGAGTGGTCTGAAAGTGAATGGGTCACCCAACAGTCCAAACGGCATGATGTCAACCGATATTACTTTTCTCAACTGGTGGAAGCTGTTGGCTCAATCTGATTGATTGGTAACTGCCTAACCGCTAACTTAAGACTGAATATCTAGGAGTTCGGAAAAATAGAAATTTTCTAATATTGCTGGGACAAACACGACCTTGTTGACCTTACTCTTGGTGAACCTTCTGCAATCGACGCAAAAGTGAATCTTCCCTATAAGCTTCTCCATGCAAGACGAGGGAGATAAGTGGGTTGCTAGCTACCTCTATATCGCCTTCCTTCAGCATACCATTTACCTGTAGGCGCACTGGACGTCATTTAAGACCGAACAATTGAAATCGCTCTGGTACAATGGAGATTTCAAAATAGTCGTACGAATCCTGTTTTTGCTATTTGAAATCGAGTCAGGTACGTCCGTTCCAATTTGCCTAAGTTATAGTTATATTTTCTCTAATTAATGAAACCAATCCACACTTCGTTACAAGCTTATCATGTATCATCATCATAACAGCCATGAGCCTGACCAAAAGGTACTGTGGCTCGGGCCGCCGCTCACCTCAACAGTGACGTGGAATATCCTAGAAGAAAACGTTACTAAGAAGGGTGAAAATTATTGAGAAAAGACTAAGAGGAAGAAGCGGAAATTGAAAGGATACAGGTACGCCATTGACACACAGCATGGTCAAGAAAATCGACTCGGTTCAGTCTGACGTGCGTCAGAAGAAATGACAGATGACTATCTAATTACATGATTATAGATGCGGACATTGTACTCAACCAAGCCATTATTTTTGAATGTGGATCCACCTACTATTCAGATAACGTTTGTAAACGGTTGATCTTCATTTACCTTGGCCTAGTCAATGAAAACACTACCAGTGTGTGAATTAAACGGCAGCCCCAGTTGCACTGATGTTTGATTTGGCCTGAACAACTAACTTGCCAATCGTACCGTACTTCTCATCTCAAATGAAAAAACAACCAGTGAAACAAGCATTTGAGAACAATTCTACGCTAGCGTCCAAAACTCCTGCTGCATACTTTGTTACTGTTCTCCCTCGTCTATCTGACCTTTAAAGCGGCTACTTTCCAAACCAAATTTTCCACTGCAATTCGAGATTCGTCTTATCCACCTACTTCGTTCATTTCGACCTAGTTGGCAAGTGAAGCCAACGGCGTAATTATCTCGAGAACACAGACCGGAGTTCAAATCTTATTCGTAGCGAAGACGTACACTGATGAATCGTAATCAGGGAGCGAAGTTCGAGTTTGGTGTTTTTCAGCCTATATCCATCAAATCTCCGAT
This sequence comes from Paragonimus skrjabini miyazakii, assembly GCA_014338405.1. Taxonomy (NCBI): domain Eukaryota; kingdom Metazoa; phylum Platyhelminthes; class Trematoda; order Plagiorchiida; family Troglotrematidae; genus Paragonimus; species Paragonimus skrjabini miyazakii. The sequence goes on along the minus strand of JTDE01006959.1, from coordinate 46,664 downwards.
CACCTATCATAATGCATAGTCCAAAAGGTAGGTAAATAGTTATAGCTATCGGTAGTTTAATGACGACGCTCATCACTACTGCAATGGCCATGGGTTGGAAACTAGTCCTGACGGCCCCATTTAGATCTGCATAGTTCGACGGTATGCCCCTCGCATGATCTGTTAAATTGCATAGACAGATTCGTGTACATAAACTGAAAAACTAAAGTATTGCATATCAGAATGGCTACGGTGAGATGGAAAGTATAGCAACAGACAAGCTTATCGTCGTACGAACGGTCCAACAAACAAGCTCGAAGGGTAACTGGGATGGAAACGAACAGGAAAGCAACGATCTTGAGTTCAGACGGAAAAACCATCAAGCGGGATCAAGTGTCAAACGATTTCCATTCGTTCATAATTTATACCTGAGTTCCGCCATCGTAATCAAAGTTGACATTCACGGGACAAGGAATTTCGGCATCTGAACAAACGACTCGGTGTCTAATAACAACCACTTTCGCGTCGATACTCCACTGTACACGATTTCGTCCTTATTTCGACTTTACAGGTCAATATAACCAAAAACTGATCTAAATCGAAAGCTTACGTCAGCGCTGCGAAACATTCTTACCTATTGATTGTGGTCCGTCGTCAGTGGAAACTGGGACGGACCAGATCAACGGGGAGGCAGGAAAGACACGCCATCAAATTGATGTTTTGCCTCTGAGTACAGTTAGCTACACTAAATGCGTACTGCAGAAGTTACTTGACCGCTCTCGGTAGGTCCGCAAGAAACCAGAAGCAAGTATCAGAACAAATGTGTGTAAAACATAAGCAAATAATTGGGGGGAAAGGTGACCTAAGGTATGAACACATCGTCCAAGACTTGAATAGATCACGATGGTTTACTCGTTTGAATTGATTCGTCACAGCTCATGCAACCCAACTAGCAAGAGTAGTTTTGTAGTGGACAAGGGAGTATGGCCTCGAGCCTCGTGTATTAACAATTTGGAACGCCTTTCCTGAACAGCGATCGAACAGTAGTCCCGACAAGCATCGTACCAAGAAGACGCGGTGGGGTTTGAAAACAAACCGTATATTGCCAGCACTGTTTGGAAGTATGATAAGTAGTTGGCTCTAGCGTAGCCTGAGACCAGCGGCAGCAGCCAAGAGGAAAAAGGAAAAGAACGTGAGGAGGGCTCCAGCCCACTCGGCGGTACTCAAAAGCACGCCAAGCGAAAAGTGCTTAGAACTTTCGAGTGCGTTAAACAACAATCGAAAAGGTGTAAACGAAACGACCTTGAGGAGTAGAGTAACAGACGAGTCGTTAGGAAAGACTACCGTTCGCTGCGTGCAATTGGATGCACGACTGAAGCAAGTGGTACTGAGTTCGTACCAGGCATCGTATAACAGGTATACACAAAAGCATGCGTACAGAACAGATAAACAAGAAAACACAATTGCAACTGGGAGTCTTGAAGAAGCCCCACGAACGCTGGTAAGTACAGTTTAAATGGTTACCTAGAGGATAGATTACGTAATCCTACGGTTTTTTCTGATATTCGAGATAATTATTCCGTGATTTATATGCAACGTTATCCTATCAACCATTAGAAGATAATAACGATGACAGGAATGTTCTGCAGGCATGCTGAAACTAAGAAGTCTAAAGTAGCTCATGTGAATCTCACCACGCATGCGGCATCTAACAAGTTCTACGAGCCAATGAAAGCAGGTTATCCTCGACTCAAACTTGATATATACTCAATATGCGCACACCGCATTGCCGTTATTCAAGTCACGTAGCCCCATCAATCGTAGTAAATCAGAAAGTGGTGATATATTGTCAACCAGGCCAAATGAGATTGAGTTGGCACAAAGTAAGCAGTGGATCCCACAGCAGTGAACACTCACCAACAGGTCGCAACTAAAAATACGCCCGCATGCAGTGATTATACACATACATATGAATGAGTGATATCAACAGTGAGTAATACTTAAGCTTAGTTGTTACAGAGATATAATGAGAACTTTAGCCTACGGACAACAGAAAGGGTGTAACTCAGATAACTGTTTAAGCCGAAAAAACCAACACCAATGTCCAGCACACCATGCAAACAGGCGAGTGATAGTAAGACGGACTTTACAAGGCTCTACAAGTTTCCTTGTGGTTTTCACCACTCCAGTTTGTTGTCATGACTTCGAACAACTTCAAACAATAGCAATATTCACGCCACTAAACTTGCGTGGCCATTAAGTCTCCTAACGTATCCAATCAGAGGCTGGGTAGGTCGTGAGTACCTCAGTTAAGGGACCCGAGAAGACGAACTGTTTCTATCTTACTTGTGCGTGCTTTCAGTCCCCGTTACTAAGTAGCCAATCGGACATCGAACGCTTTTCGTCAGTGAGTCGGGGTCACAGCAACCAATGCATGGAGTGTTAAACGATGGTTTGACGTTCTTAATGGCCTGATCATCTAAAGCAGTACATTATCAACTGTGCCACGGATGATTTCTGAATGGGTTTACTCGGAGGTTAAACGGGTACAGTGTGTAGAACCACACGCGGTATAGTGTAAGTCGCCTATGACAACGTTTGGGCATACGGGTCTTTTGGCTTCGGATAGTTCGTCAAGCCAGTCCAGACACGAATGTTATCAATCATGCACATGTTTACGTGTGTATTCACAAACAGACAACTAGTTCGAACACCGACCGAACACTAAAAAACGAGTGAGAAGAAAAACAGATATAATCCGGATATAGGCGTGCAGTAGAGTATCCGATTCACAAGTGAAAAAAAAACGTAACTCGGCCGGAATGCGAAACCAGACTGTCGAAGTAGATGCAGCTAAGCGAGAAAGAGCCAAACTGTACAAAGAGCGGCAACTGGGCCAAAATAAAAGTATCATGATTCTCGTGAGAAAAATTCACAAATGATTACCAAGATCATAAGTCGAGCTCTAGATGATATTAAAAAGAAATTAGCAAATTAGGCCCAGGTGTGGATGACAGCCACCACACACACAGGCGGGCGTAACAAAAAAACCCACAATTTATCAACGAGTTGCGGAGATACGTGAGGTCAACGCACAAGTCAAGAAATATTGAATAACCAAGTATGATGAGCACAGATTAAGAAACAGATGGGGGACCTATCTCTGTACAAAGGGCAGATAGCGTAGGTGGGGGAGGATGGTAAAAATGAGACTAATGGACAGACAAACAGTATACGCACTCACGCGAAAATAAATGCAACACAGTAGTGAAGTCAATAGTAATAGCAGCAATAATAATAATAATAACAATAATAAGATTATCGGTAGGTCAGTTAGTGATAGTAGTAGCAGTTGTAGTAAAACAGACGAGTATCGCAGAAAATGAGTGGGCATAGCGGGAAGGATAAAATAAACATCGATCGCAAAAGTAAATTGTAGTGCTGAATGAAGTGACAAAAATTAGTGTTCCAACGTATGTTAATACGTTCAGGCTACGAATCAAATGAATGTATACAACAATGACCAAGATGGCTAGCCTGACAATAGTAGCGATTCGATAGATTGTGATGCGCGAGTTGGAGGAAACAAACCGAGGGCACGGGGTTAATCGGAACCGGTAACCGGGAAAACCGGTCAGCCTCAGAGTTCAAACACACAGAATGCGAGTGTCGTAGAGCCGAGGTCCGGACCAGCCAAAATGCAACGATCAACTATGCGTTAAAGGAAGAGAAGCAGCTGCCATGACTTTCTCGTGTAAACGAAACCGATTGACAATCAAAGGACGTACATCATCCTGTAAGAGGATTTAAAAAAAGAATTGGAGGGTTGTAAGGGAGGAAAACAATTCGAATTGATATAAACCACATTTTGCAAGCAAACCAGAAAAAAACGAAGTAACGCACGAAACGAGTTGCATTACGGAGGCCAACGACAAACTAGTTATGAAATTCGGCATCGTGTGTGTGGACCAAATCAATGAGTGAATGTTGTTGAGGTCCACTGGCCAATGATGGTTTAACTAAACATAACGATATTTGATAAATGAACAAGGTCAACGGTCAAATGATGAATGATTGGACTGAAGTTGTTAAACAGATCAACAAAAATTCCTGTGCATCAAGATACTTCATGTCACTGTTGGGATGAACGGCCACCGAGCCACAGTCCCTTCTGGTTAGGCTCAGGGCCGCTGTGATAAAGATGATGGCCTATATTGTTTTCATTGAGCAGAAAACCTCTGAGATTGAAAAGGTACAATCAATCAGCAATCTCGCATCTGAAAAATAGAAAGACAGCCTAAACTACCTGACTCGAAGAGGTATACATTACCAGAAAACTATGTAGTGACTTAGCTACTCACTCCTATGGAGAAACATTTTACTGCATAAACAGTGGATTAGATGCCACAGTCTGAACACAAGATCCGTAACAGTGACACCATGGAAACGCAAGCCGCCTGCTGAAGAGTCTTCAGAAAGTGATGGGACAACAATAGGGAGCTTACGTATGTTTCATCGAGACTCACTATGTACACCAATATGCAGTATCAAACAGTAAACGACACAAAAAAATGACGGTGCTTTCGCCATCGTCTGTGCATGGTGATACCCCGACATCTAATTTCGGAAATGGATTATTATTGAAGCCAGATCTGCAAGTAAACAAACTCAAACAGCCAAGATCACATCCATCCTTCTCAATGGCTATTCTAGTCGTGCAAACACACTTCGGAGAAGGCGTGATCGTCGGTCAATGAGGAAGACAAAACCTTTGTGATAACGGATTACGAAGACCGTGTCCGTATTGATGATAAGCTTTTTGCAGGTTAATATGGTGAACCGGTGTGGATTTACTACCTGGTGAAAGAATGGCTGATCCCAGCTATGCTGACAACGAGGTGTTGGTGCTTGACAGATTTCAAGCAGCACAGACACTACCTTGCGTGCTGCCAAATACTTCGGAATGTGTTTTGTAGCCTCACAGTGCGAAGTGCTTTTGCAAAACTGTCGTGACTATGTAGATTCAATGCTGGATAATGAAGTTATGACTGCTGTTGGCTGGCTTCCGTACTCAGGAAGTTGTACCAGCAGCAGTAGAGTGCAGAAAATGGATAGGAACTCGCATTTCCAGGGTGGTAATCGCTAACCTATGGTAACTAACGACAGAAAAGCATTCGTATGAGATTCAAAGATAGCGTAAATAAGACGACTACTAGAACCGCGTTATGTTACGGCTGAAGATATTGACCACTTAAAATGGAAGACGTGAATAGCCTTCAAGTATATGACGATCAACGGCAGCGTTCGACCACAAACAGATGAAGATGAGATTAGGAAGTGAGAGATTTGGTAATGAATACCAAATAGGTTGCACCGGTTAGCCTTTAAGTACGCACAAATTTAGTTGCCAATGATACGTATGGAGGTTATGAGCTAATCGTTTGCCACCAAGCATTTTTGGCGGATGCCGCAAACGACTGGCGTAAGGTGGACAAATAAGGCTTTAGGCATAGAGGAATTCAGTCAATAAATAAGGGGTTAGCCAACGCCGGCCGAGGATCTACACATGCACTTAGTCGGTAGCTGAATAAGCCAGGAGAGACAGTGGCTAATCGAAATCAGTAACAGGAACATTGCCGGTGTATCAGAGCAGAAGGAGCATAGGAAGTCGCCGCACAACAAACGAATTTTCCCAAAATCGACTCCGTTAGTGCGTACCTGCAAATTCATCTTACACCTGTCAACGGCACTGACTACAAACAATAAGCCAGGAGTAACATCCAACACAACCTTCTTCCGTTCGGACTGTACGTGTCGCCGAGAGTATTCCAAGTTGTTACTGACCAGATTCTCAATCGACAATGTGAACATCTGCGTACCAGAATGAAGTAATCGTCTATCGCAAGACGAGTAATGAACACGACCGACAACTGCTAGTAATGCTTCAACGTCTTGTCGATACCAACGTGCCAAGCAGACAGGCAAAATGCATCTTCCAGGACAACTGACTGAGATTACCCACATTTCCCGTCGGGTCTCGACTGAGCCCAGCTCGGTACAGACTCCTGGCCAGTATGAAGACGTCTAAAAATCAGGACAACCCACGATCGAGTATGGATTGTCTGCAGCACTACTCACGCTTTACCCCGAATTTCGTCGCTAAAGTTCAACAGCCTTTTAAGGATCAGGATTTCGAATGGTAGATAAGGAAACCTGCGAATGAGACAGTCTTACGTGGTCTCACACAAGTTTTAATGGATCAGATAATTCTGGTGTCGTTCTCACCAATGAAGTGCACGTCGTAAACCACGTGGCCATCGAAAGTTGGAGTCGGGGTTACGTTGAAGCAGGCATATCATTTATCCATGCACTTGGAGCGGTCATGAGCCTAACCTGATGGAACCGTGGATCAAGCCGCCGTTTACTTCCACATTGACGTAGAATTTGATAGAAAACAATCAGTACTCAGAAAAGAATGACAGTCACAGGAAAGAAACCTTCTGTCTACTATCAAAGATGAAAAGAGCCACTGATGTCTGAACGGTGTGGGGTGTCAAGGAAATTGAATAATCACATAGTCTGCCTCCTGGAAGATAAACAAAGGCTACTTGGGATTGCGAAAATGAAATCCCTCGTGAGACAGATACGTTAGTGGCTAGAGATGAACGCCGACATTAAGAATTTTGTCGACAACGGTGATGCCTGTTGGAATAAAGTGAAACCCTAACCAGCCGAGAGCTGCATATTGCGGCAGAGGATGTACGCAAATCATGGCGGAGTGTCCAATAAGTACACATCCTGGGATTTCTACTCTAAAAAGCCCTAACGGTTCCAAACCAGCATGCCACGACGCAGTTTATTATTCAAGCGATTCAGCCACGAAGTCGTACCCTAGGTTTTAATAATTGGCAACGGATCGCAGTTAAGCATCAGTGTGAATCACTGATGTACTCCTGTCTATGATGATGATGATGATGATTAAAAAACCGGCTTGATTCCTGGCCGGACAGCAACGTAAACTACGGAAATCCGCGCTTCAACGGAAAATTCCGTTCGAACCCTGAGCATCATTAGCCATGCCCACCAGCGCATACAGTCTGCAATGAATGCCTTCATGGAAAACTTCATCCCGCAGTACCAGAACGCAGCACAATGTACGACTAAGGGAGGTCCGGTTATGCTTTTCATGTCTAGACGGTTTCGATCTTTCCCGTGACGCATGGAAACAAAACGATTCCAGCTTTCTAGGAAAGGATCTGTGGCCAGTTCGGGAGATCACCAGATAGTGATAATGAAAACCAGACCTTTAGGATGTCATAGCTCACTGACGACACTGGAAACAAATTTAAATGAGTACATGCGGAATCGTCCCAACAAAAAAACGTACAGTCAACATGGGACTGAATGCCTCCTAAGAAAGAACCTAAGGCCACAATTTTGAGTAGTCAAAAGTATTGTCCTAAGGTGAACATGAGTTTGCGCGTGTAGTCACCTAACAACAGGATGAACTGATAAGTATTGGCAAGCTGACGAACGACAGACGTTCAGACCACAACGGAGGGAAACTGCCCAGCGACAAGCCTGGATCAACGATACAAGGGACAAACCGCGACGTCATGATTTTCCAGTAAACTATGCACACCAATCAGAGGAGTGACCACATTCACCGTCACTAAACTTATAACAATAAACAATACACTTCATGTCCGTAACATTCATTTGCTTAACAGAGTTTTTGTTCTGTTACTCCCAGTCCAATCGATACAACCTCGTCCAACTCAGAGAAAGATCCGAATACACAACGTACAGCTACAACAGTCCCGCTGTTATGAATGAGCCTTGTTGGATTGGTATTGTTACCAATTACTAGCGAGTGTCCAGTTGGCAAGCAAGCCCGTTGATTTACTTTAGTAGCACTGGATCAGCCACCTCGGGGACACCGTCGTCAGTTCAACGGAGAGTGCATGAATTTAGTCTGGACAGCTTCAGCTAAAGGGAATGGAACGGCTTGAAAGCTCAATATGAGAAGCCAATGATAAAAAACTATTGAAACAACTTCTGGCAACAAACATAATGCACTTGATAAGCAGCTTCTTAAAACGTCTTCATAATCCGGCTGCGTCTTTTTCTACATAAGTTGGACTCTATTTTGCCCACTTAGTATGAAGCAGATTCTCAAAATTGAGCACAATTGACATGACCGGTCTCAGATATTTCTGCACAATTGCGGCCACGAAATGCAGTGTGCAAAACGGATAAGTTTGGAGTTGTCAGCTTTTGTTTGTCGAGATCCAACCACACAATTGATCAGTTCGTCTAAACCACCTCGACCCAACAAAACCAGATACTCATAACATTTCTTCGCTGTGATTTACCAGCGTCACATTAAGCGTATGTGAATGGAAACCGAACCTGACTGTCCTGTTCGGAAATTTATGCAACCCAAGGTCACAGGATATATAATGTGCATAACTGGATAAGGTGAATTAAGGTTGTTTTAGTATTCAACCTTTGTGTCGTACTGAGGGGTGGTTGCGGTGGCATGCGTATCTTAGCACACAGCCGCCAGCCAACAAAAGACAAACTGCAGGATTAGAACATCCGAACCAAAATTGATTCTGCTGAAGTTAAATATACTGTGCGCCATGTGGTGACATTTAGGTGGAACGAAAAGTCAAGAACACCGCAATGTTGAAAAAAAAAAAACTTATTTCTGACGTTTCATTGAAAAATTGTTTTGACAGAGGTTACCACGCCGAAAATAAAAATAATTTTCCAAACATCGCTGTGTTAATGACCGTTCGATTCATCTAAAATGCAAATGGAATGCGTCAAAATGACATTCACTTTGCCATACTTAACATGACAGAGATATTCATAAGACGCTTGATCTTAAATCATTGGAAACAGTGATATCAGATGTTGGTCTAAACCCGAGAAGAAATCAATAGGGATTATTCAACTAAAAGTGACTGGAACTTAGCACAAAATTTCCTGCTGGTCCATGTGGGTTCCTTGCCCTTTTGAATTGCGAAAAAAGTCGTCGCAAAGCGAAATCAATTCGACTTTACTCTCGATGGAGAGTTTAGCAGACACTGTGTGACCTCTAGTTATAAACACATTTGGGAAGGAAACCGACCGTGTTGCATACGGTTACTTATATTCACATTCTATTTACTGTCCAGCACCATGACAAAAAACGATCTGCTTAACGAGTCCACAGATACCTGCGTCTCTGTGATTCGGTCCCATCTAAAGGTAGGTCAAAAGTATGAAGATGTAATTACAAAAGCGGTATGAACCGAAAAAGTTGATATTTTCATACGTGTATCCATCAGACAGATACGTCAAAGTCACAAGTAAGTTAATTTGCATATAAAATCAACAGAAATTTATGAAACAATTCTTAAAAAGTAGAGCATATAGTATGGCTTATTTTGTAAATAAACCATCCGCAAATTAACGTTTGGCATTTTCACATTTTTATCGACCCTACCCTTTTGTGTTCGGGTATGCAGGCGTCGCAAGAAGAGGCAGAGACACACCAGATGTGTTAGGCACAACCAAAGATTGAAATGAGCATCCATTTTTGTCCGATTGACAACTCCTACGGAAAACTGTGAGGCTGATTACGTCGGTAATGGACAATGGTCCTTGTTAGTAGTCATACCAGACTAAACCAAATAATGGTGTTGAGTGAGAAAATATAAGACTGCATTAACCACAACGGCTGGATCAGGCATTAATATGCAGCAAGGGCCTGGATCATCATCATCATCATCATCATCATAACAGCCATGAGCCTGACCAAAAGGTACTGTGGCTCGGGCCGCCGTTCACCTCAACAGTGACGTGGAATATCTTAGAAGAAAACGTTACTAAGCCAGGCAGGCGACACCTGCCCACTTTGCTCAGTGGAGCAGTCAAGGTCTTCATATTTCGTGACCACGTTGTTGCTTGACCACCACGTGGTTTGACCCAATCGTTGGTGGCCTCAGCATATAATGCCCGGTACGGTAAACGATTAGATGACATACGGAGTACGTGACCCGACCATCGCAAGCTGTGTGCCGTAATTAATTGACCAATTGATCGCGCATCCCGAGCGTTCCGGAATACGCGCCGGCGAACTGCCACATTGCTCACGCGATCAGTCCATTTAATATGGGCCTGGATACCATGAAATGACCATCTATACGTAATAGGTAAGCACTGAACAACGAAGGACACGTTAATACTAAAGTTGCCGAGAGTTCACCGTTCCATACTATAAAAAAACCTCTAAGTCGAAACTATTCTAAATTCTTGAACATGCCATACATGGGCATGACAATCTCTTATTAAAAGTGGTTATCAGAAATAACCACCTTTACTTTCCGCACAGTCTTAAAAACGGTCGGCGTAAGTTTCAATCATAAACGGAGGGAAATGCATAATATCCCACCTTTGCCTAACTTCGCCTCTGATATTTACGGTATTACAAAGTGGTTTACGGATGCGCGAACGGCGATTATTCAAAATTTCAGAAGCAACTGAGGTCATTGTTCCAGAAACAAGAAGGGAAGATAGTGCAATGAAGTTCTTCTTGATTCAAAGAATTACTCCAAACTGAGAATGTTAATATCACATAGTTTCTACGTGGAAGAATTAGACAATCTGCGTTTATACTTAGACAAAATGAGAAGTGATGATGTACGTCAGAGCTATGTTGTGTGCAGCAATCTGTAAAACTAGCGAACAACATTCTTCCAATAAAAAGCATACTGTTTGTAAAAGTATCTATGATTTGAGGTGTACCAAACTTTCGCATAGTAGATCTTCATACGTAGCATGTTGCAGTTTCCCTACGGGAGCGACATATGACAGAACTGAGTGCAATTAACTTTTGGTAATGGACGATACATGAAGTTAGTATCGTCAGTTTGTTTTAAGATGTGGACGATCAATGGTTTGCGTCGTCACAACAGAGCTTACTCCGGTGCACATGATTAGTTGGTATTCCGCAAACCAGAACTCAAAAACGATGCACTTATACTTAACGAATGGTGAAACGCCTCGAGGAGAGACGTAGTTTGAATGCCAGAAAAAGTATATGGTTGAGATTACGTAAGTTCACAAGGCAAGTAACATATAAGGAAAGAAAACAAGTTTCTGGGGAGTACCGTAGTGTGATAAACAGATGAAAATATTCGCCAGCATATGGGACCAAGCATTATCGACAACATGGACATTCCCAGCTTTACACGGTAGACAGCGTCTGCTTCTGGATAGGTCCGTCATAGTGATCAAAGTCAGAAGACGTCAGGCATTCTCATTCCTAAGAGTGGCTTATATTGCACTACTTGTGGTTCCACACAGGGATGGCGGCATTCGGTTCGGATTAGCCCATCACAATGACCGAAATCAAAGAAAGCCTGTGCTTAACCATCACCACAAGTGGCGTAACGCAAGCCATGTATGGTTCCACTCACACACCACACATCCAGTGTAACCCCGAAGAAATAAGACCCGGAGGTGTGTGAATGAAGCCTATGTCCGGCCGGCCAATGCTGGTTAGCCAATTAATAGGCTAGCTCGAAACTGAAACCCCTATCTATCGAGAAATAAACAGACTCCGATGGTAAGATCTGAACAGCGAATAAAAATATTGAAAGTATAATGCAGTAAATATTCCAGCATAGGGGTATATTACTGATGAGTAGTCGGGGATTTGGTTTATTTCAGTTTGAACATCACCCACACTTGATCGCAGCTGTCGCATTCCCATAGACTATCCAGTCGGTCCCTTTCGAAAAGAAGTACTAGATGCGAGTTTCGCTCTCATTAAAGCTCGTCAGTAGTGCATATCCTCGCCACTGCCGGGACTAGAATTCTGGACACGCTGTTCATGAGCAGGCAACCGTGTTTACCACTGCTCCATTGACCTCACGTTAGGCACGACCGAATTATCATATGTGAACGCTGAACCACTTTCGCTTGTGAGTAATGATCAGGTTGCCCGATCGTCTCGAAATGGAGATACACTAACTGACTTGTTTTAGTCCCGGCAGTGGCGAGGATATACACTACTGACGAACTCTAATGAAAGAGAAACTCGAGTCTAGTGCTTCTTTTCCAAAGGAGCCGACTGAAAGTCTATAGGAATGCGACAGCTGCGATCGATTGTGGGTGATGTTCAATCTATATGAAAATCGAACTCCCCTACTACTGATCAGTAATCAAATACCGCTCAACAAGTCAATGATTTCTGTGATTTCAACTTGGAGAGAAGTCCTAGTGGAGGTGTCATCGATTGGAGTTAACAGACAGTAACTGTGTCTCCTCTCGAGGCGATCGGGCAACCTGACCATTACTCACAAGCGAAAGTGGATGAGCGTTCTCATATGATCACTCGGTCGTGCCTAACATGAGGTCAATGGCGCAGTGGTAAACACGGTTGCCTCATGAACTGAATGTCCGTGGTTCAAGTCCCGGCAGTGGCGATGATATGCACTACTGACGAACTCTAATGAAAGAGAAACTCGAGTCTAGTGCTTCTTTTCCAAAGGAGCCGATTGAAAGTCTATAGGAATGCGACAGCCTCGATCAATTGTGGGTGACGTTCAACTTGAAATATGGGTATATCTTAGTGCACTCTAGAGAGGATATGGAGGAAAAACAAAATGTAAGGTTGGACTGGAAGAAAACAGACAAAAAATTCACCACAAAGTACACCAACAAAGTTCAAGAAAAGGAAAGGTAAGAGGCCACAGACATCCAAGTTTCTGAAAGGGGGACGGATGAAGTCTAAACGACGGCAGTCGCTGGTTGTTGTGTACAAGAAAAAATTAGTATAACTGATATAACCCACTTAACCCTAACGTACTCACTGTCTCTTGACCGACGGTGTATTATGAGTACACCGATGACCTACTAATCCCAAACGGCCAGCACATTGCGACGCCATATAGCCATTTCACCACGGCCAATGATACCGACAGTTCCCTTGCGTACTGCGCGCCTACGTCCTCGACCGCGCAATTACTGCTCATTGAACTTGCGGACGCTTGTCCGGATCAGATTTCGCTAGACTGTCCGGTTCAACGCCAAGTCTTTCCAACATCTAGAATCAATGTTACAACGCAGAAGACACATATGGATAACATCCTGTTATCGCGGCCTTTGACCGCCAGGAGTTCGCCTATCTGATTTTACTTGTCTGTAAAGCAGCTGCTTTGGAATCCGGTCTTCACTTATCCGATGGACCTGACTCAGCCAACAAAGCTGATTAAGCACCAGCATGGCTTTCATTCGGTCTATTTCCGCTCGCTACCGTACCTCAATGTTCGGAACCATGTCCGATCACCGAATACCCAAGATGCGTCTTAGATAATGTATATATAAACGTCACAAATAGCACACGTTCCACTGATACAGTGTCCACGTTTCGTATAGACAGCAGAATTGAGCAGTAGATAGAGCTTAGTGGTTATCTTCAGACTGTGGTTCTTCCATACAGGTCTTACAAGACGTCCGAAAGCAGCACCAGCTATTGCCACACACACACCGTATCCAGTGTAAATCCGAAGGAATAAGACCGGAAAGAGTGTGAGTCAAATAAAACATGTACAGACAACAATGAACCATAATGATAAGACTAGATATGTTAGTGAACGTACCACCTTTGAAATTTCGGCAAGGAATGGAAGTAGATTCAACAGTTCCTGATCGTTCACATCCACAAACCAACTCTCAATGGGTACACCGTTGTCCAGCTGTAGATTAAATGAACGAGTAACAAATGAGAATCTCAACAAAGGAAAAAAGCGCCCGAAGGAATTTAAACAAAAATTGGAACTAGGTCATATCGTTCAAAAAGAATACAACGGGAAAACAGATATACGCTAAAAACACGGAGCCCAGAATGGAACTGCGGAGTGTAAGTAATTCTCGTTCACCTAACATCAATCGTCACAAACGCAAGTTATCTTGTGACGTTAGACTCTGTGCAAAGCTGGCCAGTTAATGCTTGATTCTTATGCAGTGAGGATGAATTGAAGATTACAAAGGAACCAAAGAAAACAGCAATGGAATTTATAACTGACAACATGCACTCCCAGGTTAGTTTATTACAATGACAGGTAAATAAAAACCTGTGCTCATGTACTCTCGCAAGCAATTCCTGCGGAACCGCTTGTGGTTACATCCGCATTTCATAACAGATGTAGAGTGAGCAGTGTGAATGGAGATCTGTAAATCACATTCCGTTCGGACTAACTGAGGGCTTAAAATACCTAGCATTCAGAAATAAGATACTTTTCAAAACGAAATCTCAGATGGAATGTTAAGAGCATGAGACGACAATGAGTTATACGCAGACACGACGTACATAATAATACAGTCCCATACGGCTCTACATAAAGTTCAAAAACGTTAAAATTATCTGCTATTGTGACTGATTTAGTACATTAGTGACCTGAAAAATTAGGACGAAATTATACCGAAATTATCGGCAGCATAATCCATAGTCTGAACTGTTTTCAGCAAAAAGTAGACAAACGATAAGAGCTTAAATTGGAACGCTTGACTGACGCACCTGATAGCCAAATGCCTGAGGAGAGTTGTCCACAATAACGGTCTTTCGCAGGTCTCGCCCCAAAACGCGCAAGTCCTTCACATAGTTCCCATTTACACAAACACAATGTTCTCGAAAAAGCCGATGTCTACAGGAAAAAATTGAAAGTGAAAAGGAGGGTAGGCGAGCTGTTACAATACAAACACAACAGCTAAAACAAAACCAAGCATGCAGATATGCAAGTCAGATACAGGCAAAATAAGCTGGGGGTAAAGGGGCATGAATAGACCACGTTCCCTTAACCTACCTAATAAATTATGCGACTAACAAGATGGACAACAAACCGCCAAACGTTCTAGAGCTTACACAAGATGCAAGAATCTGTTTTTATGAGCCTTACCACGTGTTAAATACTGGCCACTGAACCAGCTGGATACGGCTAGATTGTCAAAATCTGAACATGAGAATTCAATATTGTGATTTGTAGTGGGGACTGCGTCCTTAGCCATCGCTGCTAAGTACACCGAACTACCACAGTCGAAACGACCGTAAATAATACTTATCGAATTCGCACAATGTACATCGCAGATAGTGCTATCTGCTATGTACCACATCGGATAGCCAATACTGCGGGAGTGAGGATTGTGAGGCGAAGGGCTGGTTCGTTTTAGCCCGATGAGATCTCGTACCACGGTAGTCCAGCTGATTTGTACAACAAACATACCTGCCTTCCCTCGAATATTGAAAACGTTATTTTCTCTTGCTGAATCACGGTTTGCAATGAGTACAAAATCAACAATTACTGCCTGGACGACGAACGATGGGCCCTACGCAACGGCAGACGAAACTGGCACGCAGTTGAAAAGAGCAGGTCGCACAACATAAATGTCGATGACTTCGACCGTAAACGGTTTTTGACGTCTCCAACCAAGGGTGAGCAACGAACTTAAGCTCTCGGCTAGGAAAGTGTAAACATTGGTATCAACATTTCTATGGAGAAACAAAGCGTCCACGCCTAGACTCTCACACTTGGAGCCCACATAATGCACACGACGCGTGAACGGAAACCTGGGGGTGTTGTGGACTGGAATGCTGACTCATAAACGCGAGTGCGCGCGAAGCATGTGAACTAGCGAGTTGGGCAATAAAGATTGTGCTTTACTGAACGCCTTTTCGCCCCAATAATACAAAGAACATCTGGCTCCCTCTCCCAGCCCAAATCAGCTGACCTACGGCTTGGAAACGTAGCAGCTAAACCTTCAAGCATACGGACGATCTTCGCGATCGATGTTTCGGTTGAAACATATGTATCAGATGACAACAGCAAATAGGCAACGAGCAGGTTGAGATAAGTTTTGTTAATGATGATCCCAAAAATTAAATACACAGGTTTATATTATGTCGTGTATTAGGAATGTTAGCCAACGTTGAATATGGGGTGAACCTTCTGTCAAGTTTCCGACTAATTGCAGTAAGACATGGGATGGTAAACGAATGATTTAGCAAGAATAAACAGAATAAACAGCCATAAGTAAGTTAGGAATGCTGGCTGTATCCGTCTCACAGGCTAGGAACCCCGTGACCCGCTAGGTCTCCGTATGGAAGTCCAAAAAAAGCGCTTAATTCGGCTCAATAGCTTAAATATCGTTTTTAGTTGACTGCATTAGCTGTCAAGACAACTAGTGAGACGGGAAAATAACAGCCACATATGCTGTCTAACCTACAAATATTTCGTTTGCAAGACGTTGAACTTGATTATAAAGAAGAACTCACAAATCAAGTCCCATCTCTTTTCCTCCTCTACTCTCTCAACTGGGGTTTCTTACTTCCCTTCATGACTGGATGGCAGCTGAGCATCAGTACCGACCATATGGTGTTGTTGATGATCAATCTAGGCTATGCGAAAAACATATTGAGGCAGGCGGTGAGTTGACACTAACATAACGCACGTGAGCCACCAACGTGCGCGTAACGACGTTTATGGAGTGTTTTCATCATACACGTATAAAGTTACGGATACGTCAGTGATCGAAAGCAGATTGTCTTTGAGCAGAATCCGCACGAACGAGTTAAGCTTTACAAGTGGACAAAAGAGCTGTGCACACTAAGGCGTTGTCTACTCCACTCCCTAATGAAAACTGATGTAATGCGGCATTGAAGGCGATTTTGATACTATTTGTTGATTTGAAGTCTTACGTCGTTAACTAAGAAAATCAACCTGTGGAAACTTTTCTCCTAGTCCACGAAATGAATGTTACCAACAGAATACACTACACGCCAGGTCATTCATGGACCCATCTACTTCCACTGAACAAGAATGAAATAAGGTTACGGAATAAGCAGGTTACTTTGCAGACAGAACTGCTTCCCGGTTAGGGTCTGTTCACATTTAAACGCATTGTGCAGTCACGACTGAATCCGTTGAGAGTTTAAAACTTTAATCTATCAGCATACATGTGAGGAACAACTTGTACTATAAGTTCCCTAATCGTCATTCTAACCCGGTTCCAGAGGTCATTAAATAAGCACAGCCGGTGGAATGTTGCTTCAGTGTGCCTCGGTGCTCGTTGCTGATATGATTGCACATCAGTAGCTTCATTAAAGTTTCTTTGTATTTACTTCTGTTCATCTTTTCTTTACACCTAGTAACCGTCTAACGCAATTTTTCATTGGCCAGCACAGACAGAAACGCACATGGCATGATCATCCCCCTTTAGAACACCCTGTGAACGTATTTACAAAATAACGGAACAAACAAAAATGATTCGGATCAGTATGTAAGATCAGCTAACCGTTTTGACAAAGATGGTCAGGAAGTAGCAAAACGAATAAGAATTATCTGACCCGTAACCAGTCACCAACAGAAACTGTTTAGATAAATCAGTCCAACCAGAACTATGGTAGCATCCACAATTAGCAATGCAATTTCTATAAAGTCGTTTCAGTTACACTACTCATAAGTAGCTCGTTCACTTACAATACTTCGGTGAGGGTGAAAAGTGCGGACAGGAGGAATAACATTTGGAAACGATAAACGGTATAACTTCAGTAAACAGTATAACACCTACTTTATCCATTTCTTCTTGGGGTCGATCAAATTGACTAGACGGTCGGCGTACACTTTAGTACTTGCTGTAAAAAGTACGACTTCAAATGTTTCAGAAACACGCGACAAAAACTCATACAAATGCGGTCGAATACGAACGTACACCTGCAATGAAAGAGAACAACAGCCTGCGAGGTAGCGCAATAAGAAGGAATAAGTACTCTACACAGGTTGTGATATTCATGAGCATGATAACAGATTCGGAAATTGATGTTGGAACTCCAGAAATCCAACAAAGACCGCTTCTGTGGATGAACACAGATGAACCCGGGTGTGGTTGCTTGAAAATTACCTAACTGCAATTGAACAGATTCAACTAACGATGAGGTAACTGAAATCGGCTTGCACATTGTCACTTCTGAAGTCATAACCCGTAAAATCTTCCGCAATGCCACGATTGGTCTGCTCTCTGGTAAACCGGTATCCATTCAAAGCAGCAATGTCAAACCACTAAAAACGAAAGTATACAATCCAAATGACCAGCAAATGGCCAGCTCACGGATCATCTTTAAACTTATACCTAACATTACGATAGACCTGGTCATTCACAAATAGTGGCGTTCAAATATTCTCATTTGGTCTATCCGATATGGTATTCATCTCCAAAGTCCTGCTGCGTTTAGTTTAAAAGTTCGATGCAAATGTAAATCATCAAAGCCGTCGTACGGCTAAGTGAACGACTAAGTGAACTAAACTAAACACTACTATACCGAATGTTGCTTACTTA
Organism: Paragonimus skrjabini miyazakii; assembly: GCA_014338405.1. Lineage (NCBI taxonomy): Eukaryota > Metazoa > Platyhelminthes > Trematoda > Plagiorchiida > Troglotrematidae > Paragonimus > Paragonimus skrjabini miyazakii. Next base: position 28,298 of record JTDE01006959.1, on the reverse strand, counting down.
CGCACTCTTTAACATATTGTTGGACCATTTTAAATTTTGTTACCTTTCAATTATCTTCACTGTGCGAATAGCATGCTGCCAAAGTACTCCCGCGATTATCTTAAATCATTTTGTATTTCCGCGTCTTCGCAATTCTCATCCATTGGCAAAGTAGTTGAGAATAAAATGAACCAAGTTTACCGAAAATCGAAGAATGTTATAAAACGTCACACAAGATGGAAGGTTGCACTCCGAAAGCGTAACATCTCTGAAATGTATTTACATATACCATATGAGTTGAAACATCCGTTATTTGCTTCATGATATGCCTAAAATGAACAACGTCCAACTTCGTGAATATGGCAACCTCAGTGCGATCAGGTTACGGGAAACCAGTTACCATGAGGATATCGAAGATGGAGTCGTCCATATCGAAAGTTCCACTTGTTATCGTGTGGAGTGACTTGTGTGTCACGGACAGCGTGGTAGCGGTGTTATTACTTACATCAAAGACTCACGCTGCGTATGCGTGCGAGTTCTGTCTACTCATTCGAGGGCTTATGCGGGTAACCTGACAGTTGAGCGCAAACCCTGATCCTCAAGGGGTCTTCGTTCATTTGCGACGCGTGTTTTTCACTTATCTCACAACTGTCCTGCCTCTGAGATTGACAAGTTTGTTGACGGCCTTTCAGCAGCTCTTGGATGTTCCCTGCACGTCATTATGTATTGTTTGCAGCTATTTCAACCGATTTGATGCCCCCTTTTTAATTGTCATCGGCCTGTACAATGCTACGGCCTTTCCTACACGCCTGGACACACATCTCCAGTTAACCTTCCTTAGTAAAGCGCAATTATTCGCAGTCCACAAGCATAATCATCATCAAAGACAGCAATACATCAGTGGTTCACACTTATGCTCAACTGACACAGTCCATAGGCGCCCTAGTTGATACATCTCACCACTCTACTGTGAAACTCTCTCATGGTCTACAGTAAGACACACCACAAGCTCCTCACTCGTCGCGGAGATTGCAGCATCATATGTCAGCAGTCTCTTGTCGGAAATTACAGTAGGCTTTGGGAAACGATACTTTCATTCGATTTCAGCTTGTTTGTTCACAACTCGTCTGTGTACTGTGAACGGCTGACGGGCTACTTAAATGTTTGCTTCCATATTTGCTGCCCTTTGGAAACAATTTCAATTCGTGCAGACAGATTGTCCTACCCATGTCTCGAAAGACTCCGAATGAAGAAAAGGTCTGTAAACCAAAAGATCATACACAAGTTAAGTGTATTTCAGTCTGAAAAAGGGAAGTCAAGTCGTTTGAATTTTGTATACACTAACACAATATCTGGTGATGAAACTGTTGGGATAATGCCACAATTAACCCAAAAATGTTTTTTTTTCATTCAATTACCGTATGAGCCTCCGTTACTTTATGAGCCTCCGTTATTGTATGAGCCTCCGCTTGAACATTATAAATACGGTGGTGTTTCCCAGCGTATTTTGGAACACGTTTGGTTGCGGTCAAATATACTCTTGGCTGAAGGTTCCCTGTCTTCCTGTCTTCTTCATTTGCGGTGGTTCGTGCGTCGTCGTATAAGTC
>JTDE01006959.1:0-26612 GCA_014338405.1 Paragonimus skrjabini miyazakii | reverse complement strand
ATTTTCATAGTTGCGGCACTGCTGTCTTCCGTATCAGAAATAATGGGGTTAGAAAAGATACCGTCAAACAAGGAGCACTCTGATCGCCCAACGGTTGACCGTGACCGCCGGCGTATTATCCAATTCGGTGATTAAGCCTCATTGCCCCTCATCACTGGCTTGTAGAGCGTTATTCTTTCCCCCTCTCACCTCATATTATATCCACACCAGTAGACTATCACACATTTGTAATCAAATATGCAAATGATGTAGTGCTGGATAACAAGCACCCAACTGGATTCCCTTCTCTCGCTCTGCTGGACGGTTTGTCCGAGCTAGCAAGTTGGTCACAGTCTCTCAGTTTGTCCCTTAACATACCCGAATGTGTTGACATTTTATTGTCGCTCATGAAGATGAATCAATATAAGAAAGTTTCTAATACATGGTTTTCTCATATAAACGATGAATCTTTACCTCAACTGATCTCTGTTAAATATCCAAAGATTAGTTTGAGTAAAAACATGACATGGTCTACTCACGTTACTTATGTTCCCATCAAAGTCCAGAGGCCCTAGCTCTATGTCTGGCACTTAACTTCTCTCTACACTCCCCACTGCTTAGCTAGTCGTTTTATTAAGGCTTGTGTGCTACCCCACTGGATGTATTCTTCACCCGTTGTTCCCCCTGGTTCGTTTGCCATATATTTAAAGCATCTGTCCCGCTGCAGTGGCATCGCCAGTGAAAAGAATTCGTTAGTATCACCGTTTCTCACCACTTTAAAATGTGCGAACAATTTTCAGTAAAAATCCTATCAGACACAACCTACTCCCCGTTACTGGGTTCTGTGTCTTTCCAAATCTTCCACCACATCCTGGTGCAAAAATTTATTTTCGCGCGCCTGGACTTATTATTCTTCCATTATTCCTCAGTTGGTTCGACTTCTACACAAACCCATTCGCATTCTTGAATTAACCCGATAACTAAATCAGTAGTTTTTCACAATCGATACTGCGACCGTTTTCCTTATTTTCTCTTTATGTTCCGCGGTTGTACCAATAATTTTATGTCCTAGAGACACACTTAAATATCCTCCGTTTGCTGAAGACGTGTAGCCAAAAAGGTTGAAACTTCACCTTTCGGGGTGCATTAAATATTCTATCGACTTGGCTTGATGAGGCATTACAAACATCCACCCTTTCCATGTCATAATTTCGGCCTAATAACATAAACTCATATGACAGATATAAACAGAAGAACCAAAAGTGGAAGGGTTGCAAAGCACAGAAAACAATGTGGGAATTTACGACGGAACCCGACGTTTCGTCCCCAGGGTGAGCGAGTTAATTCAAAAACTGGACGAACTTTTAGATACGGTGTCGCTCCAAGGCAGGACAATGAAATAATGAGGATTACCAAATCCAATATAATAAGTCTGAATCCCAGTAACCCGCAATGCATCAATCCAAGATTGAACAACTTGAGAGCATCCAGTCCATATGAAATTAAATGTCACACGACGGTAATTCGTGTGTCATAGGGGTAAGAGAAGTGAGCCTATTGAAGGGTACGTCACAGTGTTTGTTGGCGATTACTGGAACGTCTGTCTAGAGGGAGATATAATGGGGCACTATTCATGAGTTGGGTTAGCGGTTTAGGCTAACCCTAAATAGTTCACCCGAACAATCTACATCGTTCAACTTAATGCTTCTGTCTGGCATAAATTTCCGGCAATAACTCTGGCAAATACCGGAAGATATCTCGGCTACCGTCACCTAAGAGAATGGCTACCGGCAGTTCTTCTTAAGATCATCGCAACGTTACCATTTTGCTTGTCGTAACGTGATAAGCGAAACTTTTATTTTAAAAGGAAATCCAGTGAGAAACTGCTGATTATTGGTATGCGGAACACAACTGTGATATACAGATACGACAACATCTATTTACGATATCGTACGCATGGTTGTTAGAAGACCAACTAGAATGGATAGTGCAGTAAAGGTCGAAAAGAAAAATAAATACCGGCAATTGGAATGATCTCATGAGCAAAAATACGTCTAACCACACTGTGGGCGAGTGAAGAGGAACAAAAATTCCAAAATGGGACTCACCATGTACACCACTCCTTGAAATACAACTTGGAAAATAAACTGAGCGTCGGCAAGTGGATTTAAACTGCAGTGAACCAAAGTTTCATCCAAATCCAAGACCAGGCAGAACTCAGGTGAGGATCTTGTTCGTTTGGGTAGTGCCGGTGGCTGACAGTTTAATTCCGGTGATATCGGAGGAAGATTATGTATGAATGCGTACCTATTATGTGGAGCGAAGTTAAGCAAGTCAGATAGACATCCAAGGCCGTCGCGGTGAAACACTTGCTGTAATAAACGCTAACAATATTAAGACGTCCGAGAGTGTAAAAAAAAGACATGAGCAGTTCTTGGACAGCATAAACCACACGCTCACAATCAGACCTTATAATTTTATTTCGTATCGATCGTCACCACACTGATTGTAGACAAACTGTCAATTCGCAGAATATGGCGTCATCATGACTATAAACGACTAAATGAATGCGCAAACAACCATAGTTTGGTCAACAGTATGCTAAACGAGCTGGAATGCGGTGTTATGGTCGATCGCGGTAGTAACTTTTCCGCAAGATCAATATACACCTGGAACTATGCACAATAAACAAAAGTTAATAACGATTCGATCTACTGGATTCACGAAAATGGAGTTGCCAAAAGTATACTCACGCATCAGCTTCCTCAAAATCTTCTGGATTTTCACCTTCCTCAATGGCAGAAATTTCAGAAGCTAATTCACTGTGACCAACCGACGAAGTTTCCGTTAGTTCTGGGTCCTCCTCCTCAGCATCCACATCACCTTCATCCGTTTGTCGTAGCTCGGTGTCCCGCTCTTCGTCATCTGCCTCAGACAGGGATGATGACGACGGTTCAACCGGAGCGACGTAGAGAAATTCCACATTTTCATCCACGTGATTAGAACTGGCATCGGAATAAACACAGTCGTCGCCAGAAGTTCCGCGTTCAGTTTTCGCATCGTTTGTATCCGAATCGCAAAGTTCTGAACTATGCTCACTGACATTAGTAAATGAACGGACTCTATTTGAATGAGAACTGTTGCGGAACGCCAAAGAACGCAACGGAATTACGCTTTCGACAGCATTTTTAGCATGAGGTGGTTTGCTTACAACAGATGTGGAGCGAGAACGACGAGCCCTGGAACTGCGCAGGTAAACCAGTTGTTCTGCATGGAGCTGATATGGGCCAAAGGAAAAAACGAACAAGACGATCGAAAAAGAATTGTGTTGCGAATGAACCGCTCAGCGGCAATAAAGAGTTGATGTTACAACAGTGCTGCGTCTGGCAGTTTATTAATGTGGCGTAAATAGTTCGGATGTTTTACACTATACCAGATTATATCAAACCGATGTGTTATGCGATTCCACACTTCTCAAGGTATGTAAAAGTTCCGAACACTCAAGACCATCAAAAGGTGAAGTTGACTGTATCCTCTACTCTAAAACAATTGGATAAATCGATCCACTAAATATATCAGCAACCTACACAATAATATATATATATACGCATTGACAAGCATTCGTGTTGCCCACACTATCATGCCAATTGATGCGCAGTTGGATCTCTGGATTAAGCCATGTAAAACTATAATAAGTGAGTAACTCGGATGCGGTAAAGACAAAGCGGATATCTCTGAAGTTACCTCATAGACTCCTGATCAAGTCGTTGAAAGTGGGACTGACTATTAACAAGAACTAAATAGGAAATATTTTCTCAGTTCTTAAAACGGTCCAAGACGTTGCGTTAAATTCTATTACCAACCTCCCACTACCACCTCTGAAAAGAGGATGTGGAGAATCTGGAGTCGAGGATTTGCTAGGTTTCAATAACCCGAGCTTCAGATACACTTCTACTTCTGATAGAGGATCAGCAGAAACACAAACAACTAGTCGGATATCGTAGTCCGTAGGATCCGCTGCAGACAAGCTCAACTGTTACTCAAATGTCAGGTTCATCTGTTAAGTCTGATCGGTGTCAAGCGACCTACATTTTTGGAAGTCTCGTCTCAGTGAAATAAATCGACTGCCGGGACCAGCAAGCTGCGATTCTAAAACAAAAGATTGGTTTCACCTTTTTTCTGCGTTCGATCAAGCGGTGTTCACGACCTTTATGTAAACTTAAAGGCAGACTGCGTTTGGATTATCCACAGCCATTAGTAAGTAGTCAGACATCGCAGTTCGAGAAGTATTCTCAAACACTACTGAGGACCAAAACCAAGACAATAAGGCCCCGCAGGCGTCCGCTGATCGAGACGTTTAAATGAGCTCAAGATGGTTATAGGTTACACACTCCTGTTGAAAAAAGGTTAGACCAACACTAGCAACAAGAATGAATATACCATAAATGTTTAGGATAACCAGTACTGGTCTTCGGTGACGGTATCCAAATTTCAATATTAGACGGGGGAAATTGCGGATACAACCATAACCAAGTCAGAAGGTGGCCTGTTAATAGCTTACCTGGATCTATTGGAGCGTTGATTTACAAAGGACCAAGATGGTTGGCACATTCGAAGTAATCGAGATGTATGTTTCTAGGTAGGCGTTTATTTTTAAAAACTGGGACAACTCCAATGAAGTAGACTTCAAGAATCGACATTCGGACCATGGTTCACCAATACAGCACATTAGCCACTAAACGAACTATAACTCCTTGAAAGGGGCAGAAAAAGACCATTTGGGATGACGTGATGGTAGAAGTACTTGTTAAAAAACCTTCTGGGCTTTTGCCTCAAAAGGTTGGTTGGTGGTTGTTACTCACGTTAAACCTTTTGAAATCAATTGAGCTAGTGGCTAACAGTGAGTGAAAGCGTTCGACCCAGAGTTTATATTACAAACCAATTTTTATCAGCAGTGAAGGTTTGAGGCGCAACAGTGCCGTTAGTGGATTTCAATGTTAGGTACTCGAGTAATCTCACTAGGGAAGTTTGTTCACTGGAGCGCTTGGTGGACGAGCGGGTTAGCGAGTCCAAGTGAGCGAGTTCCAAGCTCTCATTGTGGTTTACTAGCTCAGCTGGTATAGCACATGCTGGCCGGTTCTTGTTGCCACCTAAAATACAGCCGAGAGCTCGATTTCCGACTGTGCCTCACCAAGTTATGTGGTTTGTTCGACAACTGCAGCACAGAAGTAACCTGTTTACATAGAGGGAACGCGTGGTAGATAAAGTGCCACGTTTCATCAAACTAAAAGTCGACTGCCTGCGTTTACCTAATGTCCTAGTTCTACACCTATACCTATGATCTAAAGAAGAATAAATCAGTGGCACTTTTCGCTTGACGGGTGCCGATTACACAGTTGCCGGGATGTGTGGCGGCAGAAATTTTGGTAATGCATATAATGTACTGAGCGCAAGTATCTTCAACTCACCGTGGAATTAATCAGAACCTGAGGTTTCAGGATCGATCGGCGCGTTAACCGACGACTATTCCTACGCGAAGCTGTAAATAAACAAACATTAAACCGTTACCGCAGCAGGAAACTATACCCAAAATAAACGAAGTAACCACGTAGAGGGATAAAACTGTCAACAAAATGGTGCATTTGACAACTAACTTCAAGCAATATCAAATAGCGTTTACAAAAATGTTTCAATGAGAACTGTGAACTACAGAGACGGGCAATCAAAAACAAGACGCATAGGCGTCTTCTATAACAATTAATTAACCTTCAAAGTCCACAATAATACAAGCCGCACTGCAATATGGCATACATCTGCACACATACTTACATACACATATATAGAAAATACACATGTATGCAACTCATCTATATTCGTTGTTAGTTGGGAAGAGCGAAGTTCCGTGTTAACTTTACGAACCGACGATACGGCGTCAGCCGGTTGGTTAAGGACCGACCGAACAATGCTCCCACATTTGGCCGGCTAACGACTGGCGTAAGTTTCATAAACTACTTAACATCCTAATCGCTTAAACCTAATAAACGACAGAAACTGTTTTGCAGGAATCGAGTGTAGTGCTGCAATCGTCTGTTCCATCTAGATGATGGGAGATGCACCTGTGGAACAGTCGTCGCTTCTGAAAACAGTCGCGTCAAACAGGTTTTACATGTAACTCCATTGTTCGTTAATATCAGTCGAAATCCCAGGCTGTTCACCTAGTTTCACGAAGGATTGGGGACTCACCCAATCTGGATAGGTGCAAGCGTTTAGCATAGGAACAAACGACCAGTGTTTTCCGAAAATGATCACACAGACAGATGAACCTGTGATCAAGAAGCCAGATATAAGAATTTAGTAACCAATCTGTTCAAGGTACCATCAGTGTCTGGTAACTATCGAGAAGGCCAACGCGACATTTAAGTAGCTGAGGAATGTAACCACTTGATATAAAAAATGAGGGTAATGCCGTTTCTGGAACAGGTACACACGTTTCATTCAGCTGATGATGTTGAAAACTTAAAACAGGTTTGTGCCAACTACGCCTGTCTCTTCTAAGGAACAAGGCAAGCCTTCGGAACGCCCGCTAAAATAAACGGACCTCTGTGATAAAGAGAAGACGACTGAAAAATTCTAAATCCGTTGGGGGATTACCGGACATGGGTTTGGAAAGCTGAGATATCTAACAAGGCCAGTTTAAGCTACAACATGAGCAAAACACTAAAATGATACCCAATCTGCATAGTGGGGGTGTCAAGCCGTCGTAGATTGGTGAACTCCAGAAGCGACTATACAATCGCTATTAACCTTACTGCCATAGCCCACAACCGGTTTCTATCAAACTGGTCGTGTGACCAACATATCCCCCTTTATGGTTAGTCTGAGGACAATGACTAAAACTTTATTTCAAGCGCCCTCATCTTTGATTGCACAAAGGCGTTTAATCTAGTGCCTCACGGCCCACCCTTACACAAACCAGAGGAACGGGACGTTTAAGGTGATAAATACCACCGGATAACCTCGTTTCTAAGTAGACATACGAAATCTCCAGTAACCCCCTGGCTGTATGTGAATGAACCTAACACTTAGAAATTCCGTGATTTCGGCACATTTCCGGTTTCTCTGAACGCCGTTAAGCAACGGCCACAGGATTGGTGTCTTCCCAGTACCGAAAGGCGTGCATACATGTCTGATGGTGGAGATCCTAGAAATGTGCACTATACACACTGCTCGGAAATCTACAGTGATCGCCAAATTGGGCTTCAAGAAAAATCACGAATCTGTGAATCAAACAGCGTTTCTCCTATCATTACAACATTCAACGAAGAAGGGCTACGTAGTATTCAGTAAGGTAAAATGAACATTCCCCTTGTAGGTAATAAAGTCTCTCAAACCGTTCACTATGAATAGATCCGACCTTTGATTGAATATATTAACTCACTGGTGTTTACTGGCCTTATGACACAAATGCGCTAGAGCATGTTGGGCGAGCTGCTACGTGAGAGACGTACTAGAAATTTTTTGAACCTTACCCACTCGACGATGAACTTCGAGACAACTTAATTCTGTTATTTCCTGTCTTCTGAAGGTCTCAGAGAGATGTTCTCCTGTGTATGAAGCAAAACGAAAAGTCATGAAGTTTGAGACCTCGGATCCCCGTTGGAATAAACTTTGTTCCCTCACAGGGTTGTGGCCCAATGGATTATGCTACCATCCGTCGTTGTCAATGCTCCTTCTGGATTAAACTTTGAGGTACGGCTGACCTCACATTTTCCTAGTCGAAGTGACTAGCAAAATAAGTGACGTTCAATACTTTCACTTCAGAAATTCTATCTTTCGTTTGATGGCACTGTGATCCTAAAGAACGAGGGCTACACCAGTTCATCCACGATTCCTTTTTAAGAAGACTGACGCTGGATGCAAACTAAACCGGCCCGAACAATATGGGTTCCCAGCTGCGCACCCATCTATCTATCACGGACTTACTAAAAAGTCATGGGGACAGCCTTTTTGATCACGCTTAGGGATGACCCACAGCTCTCATCTGCCTTGCAGATCGTGTTTTCTGTTGCCTGATATTTTCATTTTCCATAGATGCGACCATCCTCAACTTTTATTCTTGCATGCAGTCAGGAACCAACGAGCTATCGCCACGATACTGAATCGATATAAGGTCACTAGTCCTACACTACAAGCAATGAACCTGAAGCACCCCAGCAACGAAAATCTAAATAAACGTTGAAGCACATAGGGAGTGGAGTTTATGTGAGCATGTACACAGGTAAAGTAACAATCAGGGTCACGGATATCCAAATACTTAACTCGGCACATTCATCCGGCGGCGCTAGTCTCACATGGGGAAACAAGTACATATGTACCGTTATACACCACACGTATAAATATGTATATATACATAATTATATACATCACCCGCGCCATATATCCACTACATCATACCAATCACGACAAAAAATCCAGATGGACTAATCTAACAACGAAAAATATAGTTCGCCCAATGCATCCATGAATTGACAGAATTATTCCAAGGATACAAGACCGGAATGGAAACAATACTTACCAGAAGGCTTGCCCGAAGAAACATCCTTAGAGGATTTGGCAGTAGAAAGTTCGGGCAAATTACTCAAACCTTGGTAGCCGTTTTCTTTCGAAGACCGCTCAGAATGAGGCGTCAAACCGACAGTCGAGTATATTTTTTTAGAATGCTTATTCCTGGGTCGGACGTAAATTTTGTGCAGCATATTATGAATGGCATGAGCTAGTCACCATGTAAAATTTCCAAATTGATTGTCAGACTATAAACGTGTGGAATCTTCACAGTGAATCAGTCCGTATCATGATGGTGATCGAAATTAGACATTGTAACACATAAGCAATGAGACGAAATTCGCCCATACTTAACTGACCATGCAATTCCACCTGCAAGAAGATGTGTCCGACGCCAGCTCAAAATGACAGCAATGGTTGACCTACAACCGACTTAAACAAAGGTTACTATTTGAAGCGAACGAACATTGCAAAAAATAGTACAGGAAGTACCGTGCCAAAAATTGGATTCAATGTTTGCGAACAATATGTTCAGTATTTTTTGTCTGGTCTCATTTCCTTGGATTTGAATGTGAGCTGTTCCTGTCGTTTGTTCTCCGTTTCTGTCAGTGTTTCGTATTCACTTATTGAAGCATGCAAGCACTTAAAACCCATTCTGTCTGGTGGGTTTACTTTGTTTATTGTGTGACTTTCGATATTCTGATTATATATTAGCTTGCCAAGCTAACTCAGTTTGTGCGACAGCTGTATTTGGCTGTATTTCTGACGTGTGAAGGGCATATTCATTATCGGGATTGCGCATTTGAAGAAAGCTCAAGTCTCCGTTCGTTCCATCCTTGTGGATTAGAGGCTGAAAGTTGGAATATCGCTGTCACGTATTCGAAGCACCCGAGACGAATTGTGGGCGCCAGAAAAATTAGCGAAAGATATGGGAGCTATCACAATTGCTGTGTGACGATTTACTGTCCAAGTAAGCTACATATAGGCCGGTACACTTGGTTTTTTCCTTCCAATTGAGGTGTTTATTTTTCGTCAGCCATTTTATTAAACTGATGCTAGCAGCTGCTGAATCTAAGGGAAATTTCTTGCATGGGTCCAGGAAAGGGTATTCAGATAGTCAGTCTGAAGGTTGGCGGTTGCGGCAATAACAAGTGTTACCTGGAGGTCAGTGCCGGAAGTATATAATGTGATGGGTATGCAAAGCGGTTCCATCGTCCGTGTAGCAAGCTCTCAAGACGGGCTTATGACGTGTATGTGGTTCATAAGGAACTGCCTTGGATTTGCGGGTCATCCATAGGTAAACCGCACGACTGTACTTCTGTTGCGAACACTGGAGTAAACCAGGAGTAGGACCCGGATAGTAGCACACCGCCTGTTGAGCACAACGAGGTAGATGACAGCATAAAAGAAGTGAGGGATAATGAACCGAATGTTCCAAATACTGAGGGAGAGCGCTTCAACGAGGTGAAAGGCTCTGATGGAGTCCGGGGTAATAAATAAAGAGAAAGGCGGCTGCAAAGTGTGAGCACTCGTCGGGTTCGGTCAATGGGTTAAAATATAAAACTATTGAGCTAACTGCCCCGCTGTTAGCAGGGTGAGCTGTAGAAAAGTGAGTGTCGTAAGAGGGGGCGAAGACAATAAGCGGAGTGGGAAAGAGGACAAAATAGTGAGTAACCGGAAATCGGTCAAAGAACATGTAGAAAGAGGAAGGAAAGAATTTGAGAAACTGAAGGGGCTGGCTAAAGATATTTGTTTCAGGATGGAAGCCCAAGAACGAAGATTTACGGAGGTCTATAACCAAGGTGTGCTTTTGATCAAAGTGGTGTTGGGGCTCGAAACTAAAGGGGACTTGGCCCTTGGTAGAAATAGGAATGTCGTCATCAGAGGCATCCCTGAGCCCATTATGAAAGAGGGTAAAGCTAGAGAAAGAGCGATGAGGCTTCACCTGGTGAACTTCCTGAGGCAGGTAAATATTCCTGAGCATGTGTCTATTAAACGAATAATGAGGTTGGGTAAGTGGCAGGCTAATACATACAGCCCTAGGCCTACGTTGGCTGAGTTCGCCAACATCCTGCAAAAAACGGGCGGAGTGCCCAGCTGTGATTCGTGAGCCATGCGCCGCCACTCGAGTCAAGGAGATTGAAACAAGGGGTGGTTGTGAGACGTCCCTGAGAGTATTGTATACCAATGCTGGTAGTCTGAGGAACAAATGGAGTGAGGTCTCAGGGGAACGAGAAGGAGAGGATGTCATTGCAGTTACTGAGACCTGGTTACGAGGGGGCATGTCCGTCGATAATATATGCTCACCGGGATGTGCGATCCACAGGGTAGATAGACAAGATGGTAGAATGGGTGAGGGTGACCTGTTGTCAATACCACAGCATTATAGGCAGCGCCAAGAAGAGTCTTATGTGGGAAATATTCAGTTATTAAGTTGTTCTTTGGCAGACAGTAGAACAACGTTGCTGCTCTTGTGCGTTAGCAGAAGTCCCCCTTCCACTCGACAAAAGGATGAGCAACTACTCAGTGTCATTAGGAGACAGACGAGCACGTCATCGCGATTCCTTATCGTAGGAGATTTCAACGCTCTGGAAGTGGATTGGGGATTGATGCATGTTGCCAGTGGTACATATGGAGATGCATTGTCAGACCTTCTAAACGAGAAGGCATTGACTCAACATATAAATGAGGTCACTGAGTGGAAGGAAGGTTAAAGTGTTACAGTTTTAGATCTTGTCATAAAAAGAAACCCCAACGACGCTTTGGACTTGAAGATTGGAACACCCTTGGGCAAGAGTGGCCAGGAACCATGAGTCTGAAGTTCAGTTGTGTCTACGCTACTCCTCTGTCATATATCGTAGATACTGTAAAAACATGAATATAAAACAACTAAGGTTGGATGCGAAACAGTTGAGTTGATTAGATTGTCATGGTACCAGTGATGTCAACAAAGCTTGGGCCATAATTAGAGATAATATCATGCAACTAACTAACACGCATGCGCCACTACGACGCAGCAGACATGAAGGCAAGCCTCTGTGGAGGAAGGGTAGGGTCGAAAAAGCACTGCGACGCAACAGGAAAGCTTGGGCTGTGTACAAACGGTCTGGGGGGTACATCAGGCTCCGCCAGTATAAGGCAGCTAGAAAGAGATTCTGAAGTACAAAATGAATGCAGGAGAAAGTTTGAAATGAATCCAGCAAAAAACCGTGATAATAACCTTAAAGCCTTCTTTAGCTATCTCCAGGACAAAGGGGCCATTAGGAGAGGACTGAGTAGCATTGTTGATACTGACGGCAATGTTAGCGAATCACCACTGCAAAAAGCAGAGGTTTTCCGCCGGCGTTTTGAGGCGGTACATATTCCGGACTCTGGAACTGCCACAGTGGAACACAGCATAAGGTCTGCAGAGGGGCCAACGATGGAGGAAGTTGAAATAAGAGAGGAGGAGGTTAAGGATAGATAGGATAAGCTAGACTTGAACAAAGCGATGGGGCCAGATTGTATCCATTCAAGTATACTGACCTCTCGGTGATGTTCTACAGGAGCCTCCCACCGTGTTGTTTAATCTTATCCTACGGAAGGCCCTCATCCCAGAAGACTAGGGAAAGGCAAGGGTTGTACCCATCTCTAAGAGGGGCAAGAAACACGAGGTGGACAAATACCGACCAGTAAGTTTCACATCAGTTGTCCTGAAACTGCTGGAAAATAGTATTAAAGATAGGATTGAAACACCTTACTGAAAATAAAATTCTCTCTGCAGACCAACATGGGTTTGTAATGCATAGGTCTCGTCTCACCAACCTGATTTGCTTCCTCAATGATACCACAGAGAGGCTGGATAGGGGATGGAAAGTTGAGGTTTGCTACTTGGACTTCAGGAAGGCATTCGATTCCGTGAACCACCGCATGCTCATTCTCAAATTGGGGACTTCTGGTCTTCCTTCAAGACTGTTAAGATGGATACAGGACTTCTTGAGGAGTCGCACCTTCCATGTAGAGGTTGCAGTGAGAAAGCCCACAGAAGGTGCAGCAGTTAGTGGGGTACCTCAGGGATCAGTGCTTGGACCACTACTATTTTTAATGTTTATCAGTAATCTCACCAAAAACCGGAAGTGGCCCTGCTACATCTTCGCTGATTATGCGAAGGTTGTAGGAAATCCTGGCTACACGAGCATGCAGGTGGACTTGAATATTGTTCAGAAGTGGTCAAATGAATGGCACCTTCCCCTGAATGTAGAGTAGTGTGATCAGCTGTTAGCTGGGGAACAACCAGAGTCAGTCAGGTATCTTGACAAAGAGGGGGAATTAAAGAGCTGAGTAAGGTAGAAACAACCAAGGACCTGAGTGTACTCATAGTGAGGAACTTCACGGTTCCCGAACAGTGTATGGAGCCGGCGCGAAAAGGAAATAGAGCGCTGTATATATTGAAAAAAACGTTCACGTCAGGGAGACCGGAGGTGTTGTTGCCACTTCATAAAGCCTATATTAGGTCACATATGGAGTACTATGTGCGGGCTTGGAGTCCGCATATAGTAGCAGACGTGAGGTTATTTGAGAAAGTTCAGAGGAGTTTTACAAGGTTGCTTGAAGGAATGCGAGATAACTCATATGAATACAGACTAAGAAAACTTGATCTGTTTTCTCTTGCGCGAAAGAGGGTTAGAGGAGACTTGATAGAAACCTTAAAGATCCTCAAGGGAATAGCCGGAGTTGAGGCGAAATCTCTGTTCAGCCTGCATACAAACTTACACCTCCGAGGCCACGGTCTCAAGGCGGAGAAGAATAGGGTTTCTACATCGATTAGGGCTAAATTCTTCGTATATCGAGTCACCAACTGTTGGAACATGCTTCCACAGAGTGTAGTGTTTTCTGATAGTGTGACAGAGGTCAAAATAAAACCAGATGAGTACTGGCCGTCTTTCTTCCCGGACCTGTTGTCAGGATTTCGTTTGGATGAGTTTCCCAAGTACTTTCCTTGTCGTAAATTTAAGTTAGTCAAATTTTCTTCTCTATTTACTGTTATTGTTATTTTTTAAATCTTATTCATTGCTTTTATTTTATTTACAAAGTTAGTCCCAGCATCTGGAAGTGTAGGTTATAGGAATCAAACCCACATTGGTCTTACACTTAACCCTTGTTTCACGTGGTTTCATTGGGGAGATTAACTTGTGTGTATCTGTAGTAGCTGTGAACTTGTTGCTTTCTGATGGCACTGATAGCTTGAACTCCTCAGTTTTTATCTGGTAGCCCTCATACTAACTCTGGAAGTGAAAAACCTCTTCTCATTATCGTTGCAGCACTGGGCGCCCTCAGAAGCTCACTGGTACATGAAAGTGGACAATTTCTTGCTGAAGCCTTTCCGTCCTGGAAACTGGACTGAATAGAACTGACTTGACGGCGCGCGCGGTTAGACTTTGAAGAAGAAAACGCACTTCCTAAGTTGTTGCTCTTTTTGGTTTTTGATTCTGTAGGAGTCCAGTAGTTAACTGAAGACTAACCGTATACTACACTGTCAGTGTCGTTTAGCAGATCATTTAGGTACTGTCATAACTTGTTTCCCATCTTCTGGCCACAGTGACTTGTGTTTGTTGCAAAATGGTCCAAACATCTACTTGCAGCTTGTGCACCAAATCTTTCCGCGTAAAGAACCATGCGCTACAATACTTTGGCTGTAGTACATGGTTTCAAATTTCCTGCCCTGGTGTTTTCCCAGAGCTGTACCACATGGTATCAAACTGTCCACGTAAGTTATTGTTGTATCTTGCTTATTGGCTGCGATATTTTACTTCTGAAGCGTGCTGAAAACTTGTTTTTAGGGTTCAAAGCATGGAATGAAGACTAAGCTCTTGTATACATTGACGAAAGACAGGATGCTCGTTTTCATACTTTGAACCTCTTGGTAACTGCCTGTAATCTTTTTATTCATCATAAAAATTGTTTCATCACAATTGTTTTTTCAGTAATTCCAAGATTCACCAATTTCGTTGTCCATTTGTTGAAAGCAGATGGTAGCTCTCATTGTGGTTGGGTATATTAGGCGCTCAGGTAGCACTCGGGGAACGATCGTGTTAATAGGCGTCGTAAAATTCAGTAAACAGTGGGCTGACACATTTTTTCTCTGGCTGACTGCCTGTCTTGCCAAACCGGAGTCGGACCGACTCCAGTATTTGGTGTAGGCCAGCTCCGGTCCGACTGGTGGCCGAACACAGTCCGTCTCCAGGCCAACTCCGTTTTGTTTGCTGGGACGCACTTAGCGCAGCCAATCTGGACTGCATTCACCTCAACTGCGATAGCTGTCGTTCCTCTGGGAAACTATTTGCTGGTCAAGCAGGCACCACTGGCACTGCGATAGCCGCTGCTGGCGGGCGAGTGTGTAATGGATCCATGCTACATAACATCACCGCCGACGCCAACAAGCACAACGCTACTCAGGTTGTTACAACACCAACTGAACGTAAACCAAGTGTTCAAAAAGACCGTGCGCGTCAGTGGTGGCCAGTGCTCAGTAATCATCAAGTACTGATATACCTGTCGCGAAAACTAAATATTCTGCCGCCCGGTCACACTCCGTTATAGCGTAGGACCCTCCGGAGTGCCTTGACTCGTTTCTCCAACTACTCGACGAACATAACCGCAAACTTTCGCTCGATCTCTGTGTTCAAATGCGAAAAAGGCCAGTTATTATTGCGTGCAAGTGTATTTTTCATTTATATGAAATACCTGCTCAAATTAGCTCACTATTTGTTTCTTTCTGTTACTATTAATCGCTTTTAAAAGTTCTGATCATTATTTGTCAAAAACAGGAATATTTAACCGTAATGCCCACTAAGTCAGCTAGTATTTAAAAATTGTCAGTTGCCAGTCAATCAGCCTCATGCAAAAAACACGTTGTGACAAAAAAGAGAGGCATAAAATCCTCAGGCACCACGACCAACACCTGTTCCACTGCTGCTATCGCTAAGGAGCCAAAATCTGCTGCCAGAGCGGTAATTTCAACAGTAAATGTTGGTCCCATACAAGGAAGGAACAACACTAAAATCTGTCAAGTTCCTATTACCGATGTATTTGCAGATCAGGTTAAAAAATTTACGGACCTAGAGGCTGAAATGGTGAAAATAAACAGTAAGTATGAATAGCTTACCAACATTTTACACCGACTGAATCCGATAGTTAGCATTCTAAATGCCCCAATTAGCACCCATCCTGAGACTGCCACTTCTAGTCATAAAGATCTCGTAGCTGCTGGAATGTTTATTGATGCAATAGCTACTGCAATAGCTACTTTGCTGTCGGTGAAAAAAGCCTTACTCAAGGCTAGTAAGATGGAAGCCCAGGACTGTCACTGTCTAAGACTTCGCAAGAAGGTGCAGCAAAAATGTTGTCCACTGTTATTGCAGTTCACAAGTGCACTTGTAGCGAATAAGTTCGTCAAAAAACAAGACCAAATTATACGTGCCACGAATTTTTAGTCGATAACAGTGTTTGCTGACAAGACACCACTCCAACGGGAAATATTGCGAACGAATATTTCCCAAGTGAAAATGAACTCGAGTAACAAAATCTACAACTTCATTGACTTGACCGTTGATATAGACTGTTCCAAAACTTCCCTAGAACAGCAAGTCGTGACTGGCAACACCGTTACCATGTCCTTCCAGAACGATACTGAAAAACAAACCACGTCCGGCTCTGTTGACGTTAGGCGCGGTCAAGTATCTTCAGTAAAACCCACGGTTAGTGCCAAAAATACCTCTCCTATTTATCGACGATTCCCTCCACCAACCGAGACACTGACTAGAATGAGTCCTGGACCTAAGGTGCCCAAAGTTCTCCACAGTGTTAGGGGCAATATCCAAACGCTTGAGAACAAAGACGAGGTTGGACAAGCAAATCCATCCCCTTCTTACTGTATGCACTTACCTCCATTATCTGGAGTGATTGTACATGCCAACCGCAGACCAAAAACTCCTGAACAGGTCTCCAAACCAGCACTGAAACATGTACGGTACCCACTAGAAAACAATGTTCTAGATTTGCAACATAAAGGTTAATCGGCGGTGTTTCCAAAACGCTACGTACTTTCTTCTAAGAACCACATTTTAAGAGAAAATGCTTCGCAGACGACAATTAACAATTGGTCTTCTGCTGCTTTCAAGCCAATCCACAACTATAATAGGTATAACACTTTCCATGCACTACCCAATAACTCCACAATACATTATTCTTCTATCCAAAATATGAATGATCCGAGTAACCAAATTTCCAGCGTATATACTCCATCAGGTACACCACCACCTGATTATACATCTGGCACAAATGTCCTTCAACCCAGTTTTTTTTATTGCACCGTCCGGTATTTCATCCACCACCACCCGGACCCCCTCCCCATATCCCACTCAGTCATCCTACCATAGTGACACTGTTCCAGCACTTTCTGTCGTGGAGTCAAACTTTTGCGACATCCACTCGAATATGAGTGGAAAGTTGATATATTCCCTAGACCGGACCTCTCCACACAACATGCCGCAACCCTCTTCCCCATTTATCATGCAGTTCTTCGGCAGCTTAAATGTAGTGCCTGGCAGAAAGAATTTCATTAACGTATTACTCATAAACGTAAGATCATTGATAAGTAAGATGCACATCTTAAGATCTTTTGTCTTTTTGTCCAATCCCCATACCATTCTCGTCACTGAGACGTGGTGCTCCCCTGATAATCCAGACACACAACTAAGTCTCATGGGATATAAAATATTTCACAGGGATCGTCTCACAGGACGAGGCGGTGGATGCGTCATTTACCTAAAAGAGCAATTTTCCTAGTTGCACTTGACGAGCCTAGTCATAATAAAATCGAGGATTCGTTGTGGTTAATGGTCTCTACAGGATCTCGCGACCTACTTATCGGATGTATTTACCGACCGCCTAATGCTACTAGCAGTGACTTGACTGACCTCGTAGAGGTGATAAGTCATGTATCAAACATACCTTGCCAATACAAACTAATAGGTGGTGACTTCAACATGCCAAATATCTCCTGGACCTCATTCACAGCTCTTGCAAAGCAAGCTGGTTTTCTTTCATGCATTCAACTGAATGGATGGAATCAACATGTCTTAGCGCCCACGACGCAGAAACATATTTTGGATCTCATATTCACTACAGGTATCTCGTCCGTAGGGATATCCGTTCTGGAACAACTTCCAGGAAGTGACCATAATATCGTCAAGTGTCAGTTTGACTTCAGTACAGTTATCAAACTCACAATTGTATTCTACAGTCCGATCAAATACATCGATTGGAGTACTGTAGTGACCTGGAGATACCCCGGTCTGTCAGCTGTACGATGTGTAAAATCCTTCCTAAAATCTTAGCTCACACTGCGCATAGGACCTTAGGGATCTTTGCTTGCCGTCCGCTTGACGCATGCGATCGCGCTTGTTTGTTTGTATGCTTGTCGGTCTATGCGCGTCAAAGACGCCATACACTTTCTTCCGGCTTGCTTGCGCGCTCGACGGTCGGATCCTCAGTTTCCCCAGCTACTTCGTGTATCGGTGTCGTTTAGCGCTGTTGGAGACCATCTGTAACGATCTTATAATATATTTGCGGTCTCCACAATTACCTGTATTTTTATTTCGCGTCTGGTATTATTGCGTATCCTTAAGGGAACGTTAATTTAGTGCACGTACGCACCAAAGCACCATCTCCTTCTTTCTAAGATGCTTAAATTGGAATACGTCCCTTCTTACATCAGACCCGAAGGTAGCAACCGAAGAATTTATCAAACACTTCAGTTTTTGTGTCGATATTCTGGCCCCCATAAAGTCAAAACGCGTAGATTCGTATGTACAATGTGGAATCCTAACTGCAAAAGAGACTGACAAACTTAAATCGCTCAAGTCGATGCACAGAAGAACACTGGGCTTCTCCCAATTAATGCAAATGGGCAGTATGTTTGAGCATATAGAATACAGAACGCAACTGCGTTATGCGAACGAAGAAAAGCTTGCGCTTGGCAGTGAGCAAAGAAGCATGAGACTACTGCACTGATGAGACAGAGAAATTCCATGAGGGACCCTCCTATAAAAGTTATCAATCTCAAAGATAATACGGTTGTCGATGACCCAGTTGAAATATGTCAACTCTTCAACTCACATTTTGCTGCTGCGTTTAGCGTAGAGAGCACAGTATTACCCGTTATTCCGTTGAAAACAACGGGAGTTCTGTACAATATTTCGATTGATGTTAGAAGTATCCGCTTACAGTTGGCTACCGTTAAACCCACAATCCACCCTGGACCTGATGGTATCCCACCAGTCGTTATCATGCAAGTAGGTGAGGATGTACCCATCCTCTTACTAAATTTGTACATGCTACCACTTCCATCCAGCACTTTCCCTCCCCAGCGGAAAAAGTCGATCATAATGCCCTGCTACAAAAGTGGTACAAGGCAGGAAATTAGTAACCATCGTCCAATAAAACACACACCAATCTGCTGAAGAATGTTTGAAAGAATTATAAAAGCGCCCATCGTCGAATTCTTAAGGTCACAAAACCTTATAAACCTTTCGCAGCACGGTTTCCTTAGCAAGCGCTCTTGCATGACATGTCAATTGGAATTTTTAAACCGTATATCGATATCTGCCGATGCAGGGAATGCGGTCATTATCATACTTCTCGACATGCAAAATGCCTTTGATCGTGTGCCCCACAAGCACCTGTTAATCAAAATAGCATCCCTTGGCATACAAACCCCTTGTACAGCTGGATTTCTTCATATCTTGAAGGCGGAACCCAAAGTGTCCAAATGGGAGATCACCGCTCAACGCCAAAAACAGTGACTAGTAGAGTGATTTAAGAAAGCGTTCTGGGACCACTGCTCTTCTTCATGTTTATAAATGACGTATGCGATGTTATTAAACCTGGCAACCCTTTTCTGTTTGCTGACTGTATCAAAATCGTTTACACATTCCGCCAGCCCAGCAACCTCGCTTCGTGTCTACAAAATATACGACACGACCTAGCATCTCTGGAGTCGTGGTGCAAAACACGGCTCATAACGTTCTCATCAAACAAGTCGAGCATTGTCACTTATGGTTGTCAAATACCCAACAGGTCTGTTTCACTAGACGGTCATCATATTGACACCGCCAAATCCGTTCGAGATCTAGGAATATGGTATTCAAACTCCTTCAATTTCTCTGAACAAGTACGTTTTCAGGTAGCGAAAACGAAAAGATCAATAGACTGTGTCAAAAAGACATTCGGTCTGCCGGATATGAGGCTGGCTGTTTACAAAATGTGCGCTCGACCTCAACTTGAGTATTGCACCTTCATTTACGGCCACCTACGCGAATCCGATAGGATTGTTTTAGAAAATCTTCAACGATCCTTTACAAAAAGCTTAATAGGATATTCATCGTCACTCAGCTATAGTGAACGTTGTCAAACATTTGGTTTTGATCCACTTTGGTTACGAAGACTAAAGTTGAATCTAACACTTCTGTATGAACTGGCGCACTCGGACGCCATCACCACAGCGTTCGCCGTCCATTTCCAACACAGCTTTTCAAATGGTCTAGGAAATAGTTGTCCCACTTTGCCAACCCTGTTAGCTCGCAAAAAGATACGAGCCAACTTCTTTATTGTAAAATATTCCTGTATTTGGAATAGACCTTCGAATGAAGTCAGAGCCAGTAACAGCATTCCGCATTTTAAAAAGGCGTGGACAGCTTCCTTACATCATCAAACATAATGTCAATCTTCAAACTTTGTGTATCCTCTGATGACCTTTTTGAATGTGGTTCAGATAATGTTTACCCATCAGCAGGATAAACGAAAGTACCCGTCTTTACTGTCATAGTCCCATCTAAAACAGCTTGCCTGAAACTGTCTACTGCGTATCCACCGTTTACTCACAACACATCTCGCATTTGATTCATTACGCACTCACAAAGCCACACCATTTTACTCACGTGTGTCACTAATATAGAGTTGTACTTAAAACAAAAAGAAAAACAAAAAAAATATATATCTCACATATACACTCTTCCACTTATATATAAATGCCCATTCGTAATAACCCGTTCACCTTGGTAATCAATCAGACTATAATTAATGGTAGCCAGTATTGACGGTTAAATTGACCGACATACAAAAACTCTCCACAGAAAACTGTGGTAAAAAATACTCCCTCGCTCACATTATATAATCTACTTTTAACACCAATTCATATCCCGCGTTGTCTTCCTTGTATAAAACCCTCTCCATTATCCATTAGTAACTGTAGCGTGCTATGAAATACATATTCTAACTTAAACATTGAACCTATAAAACAAACTGATGCCAAAAATACATAATAAACCCACTGAAACCTCAAATCATATCGTGTGCATCGAAACCCTCATCATTAACCACTACTAACTGTTGTGGGCTATGAAATATAGATTCTAGCTTAAACATTGACCCCATAAAACAAACTGACGTCAGAACCTTGTACGGAGTTTTCCCAAATAGCACGCCCCATATGGTCCCTTAGGGGAAGCCGGGTGGCCTTTGTGGGCTGGCGTGAGGTAAAAACGAGGTTTGACCGATCGGCCCCCCGTGAGACCCATGGGGGCAAAATGGGGGCTGGCCGAAAAATCGTTTTTATGCGCGAAGTTTCATCTACGCATCCGTTTTATCTCAAACACTACGCATTTTTCTTTTCTTTTTTCTCAAACGCATTGGTCACTAATCTACCGGACGACCTGCCAATGCAAGACTACAAGCGACAATGAACGAAAGGTTGTGGATGCATGCACATTTATTGTCAATCATCGTCAATGTACAACATGGTTGTTCAGATCACTATACTGTTTTTTCCCGTACAACTGTTTGACAGTGTAGGTCATATCTTCGTTCACTGTTCTTCGTTGTCCATACGGATAGTCTGTCTTCGAAGAGTATCTGCGAGGTAACGGATAAGATATTGTAAGTGGGGACGTCAGTGAAGCAGATTAACAGTGTTGTTGCTTATGTAAATAAAAATGTATAAACAAACATTTATAGTGATTGCACAACAAGCGATAGCTAATGTTCGGAAGGCAACCTATGGTTGATGTGCCATATTAGATATGGCACAATTAACAAGTTGATGCAGTTTGCAAACGGAAGTATATAGTTATGGATAATAATCCGTCTTACCTGATCTGGGGACTTGCAATTTATGTACACGTATTTTAGTTATCTGAAATGTGAAATGAAAAGAAATATGGTGACAGTTAATATAACGATGCACAGAACTATGTACTACACGTAACACTCACTCGTAATTTCTGTCGCATATTGTTAAGATCCCGATTCTATGGTGGATATGGGTATGCAGCATACAAATCTGAAAGTAGATATTTAAATATATACATATGTTTGCGCAAAGACACCAGTAACGAATAACAGTCCTCTATTGTTTATTGAAGGTATTCAAAATAGGTACAAAAATATTATCCGTCCCATAAGGAATACAGACATTCACTAATGACGCAAATAATCCGTTTCGTACAAGTGATGGAAGGAGCAGCGGTAGCCAGATGGATAAACGGATAACTAGAATCGAGGTGACGATAAAAAAACGGGGACAATTTACTAAATAGCGTGTATAAGACTGTAGTCGACAGAAACTGTGGTGTTTCCAGGAATACAGAAATGAAGTTACTAAATTAGCTCAATCCCAGAGCTAGCTTCGACGCAATAGCAGTAACAACCGAACCAGGCAAAGCAAGTAATTGATCCCTCGAGCGCAACTGTACAACTTATTGTCAGCACAGTAATAAAACAACAGTATTAAGAAATAGGTTCAGTGACACTCACCACATAAACACTATATAGGCCTTAGGTGTGAACACGGGACTAAATATGATGAAAACGAAAGCAAATGGCTCACAATAGTTCGTGAAGGTGGTTTGTTTAGGGTTTCACTACAGTGAACGAAGGTTTCCAATGGATGCGATCTGTCGTGTTGATCCAAGAAGATTCTGGGTTCACAGTGGAGATATTCGTGACGACAGATAAATTCGGAGATATGCTGAAACCAATGGATGACTGCCTCAGCCTTTTGCTCTCCGTAAATCAGTACATAAGCGATGAGAAACGCAGAAAGAAGGCAGGACTCGCGATCTCAGAGAAACACTTTGTATTATTGATTCATTCGATTCACATTGTTCAAACATAAAGTGTACATGTGAATTTGAGGAGAGTGGAAGTTGTGAAGAACAATAAAAAGGATGAAACACAAAATACTGTACAAAGAGCAAAGAAACGAAATTGGGTTGCATGAACCTCCTACACTTCCGGTAAATTGTTGACACCGAACAGCGATCTTTTAATTTCTGTTGAACGTAATCAATATTACGCAAGAACACAACTACACCCAAAAACCGATCACCACAACCTACCGCGTTCTAAGTCAAACCAAACTGGGTATAATGATTTATGATCGATCAATGCATTGAAACAAAACGAAAGAGTCAGACAAAATAACATGTAGGCACTAACAGCAACAACGGAAGTAGACACATGGCAAGAAATATACAGCATAGGATAATCTCTTGTACTTACCAATAAAAACCCACTTATATAAAAAGCCCCATTTTGCCCCAGAAAAGCCTCCATTTTGCCCCATTAAAAATGGGGCTGTGTGCTGCTTCGGTTGATTATCATGTGATATTCAGTCTAGAAGTAGCTACTGGTTGCCCAGTTATCGCAGAATGCCATAACGATTCTTTCCGAATATTATATACTTTATTGGAGAAACACAAAAGCATTGATGTCGCGTAAAGTTTTTGTCAAAAACTATATATAATCGCATTATAACCTTAATTCACACCATGCGTTGTCTCTCCCGCCTCAAACTCTCCCCATTAACCATTAGTAATTGTTGCGTACTATGCAATACATATTCTACCTTATATCTCATATATTCACTTTTCCATATTTAATATATGGAACACATATTCTACCTTATATCTCATATAGATACTTTTCCACATTTTACATATATGCCCATACGTAATAACCTGTTCATCTTGGTAATCACTCAGACCATAATCAAATGTAGCCAGTACTGACGGCTAACTTGGCCGACATACAAAACTATCCACAGAAAACTGTGGGGAAAAAATACACCCTCGTTTACCATATATAATCTTATTATAACCCTAATTCACATCATGCGTTGTCTTCATTGCCTCAAACATTCCCCATCACACATAACTGTAGCATGCTATGAAATACGTATCTTACCTTATATCTCATATATATACTTTTCCACATTTAGTATATGAAATACATATTTTACCTTATATCTCACATATACTTTTCCACATTTCATATGTATGCCTATTCGTAATAATCCGTTCACCTTGGTAATCAGCTAGAGTATAATTACTGGTAGCCAGTATTGACGTCTAATTTGGCCGACATTCGAAAACTCCCCCCAAAAAACTGTGGAGAAAAAGAATACACCCTCGTTTACCTTATATAATCTTATTATAACCCTAATTCACATCATGCGTTGTCTCCCTTGCCTCAAATTTTCCCCATTATCCATAAATTTAGAGCGCTATGAAATAAATATTCTACCTTATATCACACATGTATACGTTTCCACATTTTATATATGAAATACATAGTCTACCTTATATCCCACATACACACTTCTCCACATTTTATATATATGCCCATTCGTAATAACCCGTTAACCCTGGTAATCACTTCGACTATAATTAAATGTAGCCAGTACTGACGGCAAACTTGGCCGACATACAAAAACTCTCCACAGAAAACTGTGGGGAAAAAAATACTCCCTCGTTTACCTTATATAATCTTATTATAGCCCCGATTCACATCGTACGTTGTCTCACCTGTCTCAACCCCTCCTCATTATCCATTAGTAACTGTAGCGTGCTATGAAATACATATTCTAACTTAAACATTGACCCTACAAAACAAACTGGTGTTAATAATACATAATAAACCCACTGAAACCTTAATTCCTATCGTGTGCTGTGCCCCTGCATTGAAACCCTCATTATTAACCATTAGTAACTGTTGTAAGCTATGAAATATAGATTCTAGCTTAAACATCGACCCTATAAAACAAACTGACTTCAAAGCTTTGGAAGGAGTTTTGACTATCACGTGATAATCAGTCTAGAACTAGTTGCTGGTTACCCAATTATCGCAGAATGCCATAACAATTATTTCTGAATATTATATACTTTATTGGAAAAACACAAAAGCATTGATATCGCGTAAAGTTTTTCTCAAAAAAATAACATTCACATTAATCTCCCCAGCCAGCACATGGGACGCTCATAGGACGGTCGACCGCCCCTCGAGTGTCCTATGACAGTCCCATTTGGGGGGGAATTATTAATTCGTCTCATACACAAAGAAGATATCCAATAAGTAACGTTTAAATAGTGTTTGTTACCGCCGCCGTGGCTATAAAGTCAATAAACTTTGCAATATTTTCCGTTTTTGTTTATATCTGCATTATATGGTGTCTAGCGGCAACTTGAATTTCCGACTAGACGAAGTAACTCTGTCGAGGGTTGACTAGCGTTCTATTGCCTCATGAGTCGCTTTACTGCAGCAGTATTGCCGAAAGACGTTCTACAATAATTTACGATCAGTTGGGTATGTTTAAAGATGAAATACAAGCAATCTATATGTTGTTCATCAGGTCCAGATGGTAACGTTGTAGTGTCCGCTCTTGTGGAAAATTGCGTTGTCAAGCTACTGTCTATGATTAAACGAATTACAGTGGGGCCTGCTTATAAAGAATGCCTCATGATTATTTACGAAGACATGAGATTTCAAACACACCCATGAAACGTGTTATTATGGCTCATGTTTGAATTTTGTACAAGTTCATGATGGCATATTCGGGTTACTGGATATGAAGTAGCAAATCTAGATCGTTTTATTGAAATGCCTAGAAGGAATACTGTAAGGTTGTTTCGTTTAACGTTTGCCATGTCTCGATTATTTACGGGTATATATAATTGCAAACTCATCCTAGCATCTTTGTATTTTACCTCATAGGTTGCGTATTCAGTGGTCAAACCAAACGTGCGAACGCAACGAATCAACGCGAAGCTTGTCATGAAAAAAGAACGGCGATGTATATTATAGGCACGTGATACAGAAAGCACGTGAAAAACACGAGAGGTAACACAGAAAAGCTCATGCTTCAAATACCAGTAACCCTGACAGTGATGATTTTTGATGCTATGTTGCTGATTTTTTCTATACATTTCATTTAAAACGACATTTCTTTTTACAAAATCATTTCGATGCCACAGTGGAATGAGGTAAAATGCCGTATAGTAATTAATGACCACGATATGCCGGTTTGGGACACTCAGATGTTGGCAATTGTGTAATTCGCCGGTAAGGTGTTTCAAGGCCGAAACGAGTTGGAAACGGCCATTTAGGCACGAAAAGATATTTTTCAAATTTTTCATGAAATATTAAAATGCGTATTACGGGACAAATATCAAGATTTCCTCAAGTATACTAGTGGTGTTGCAATGGGAAAAAACAGGTGTACCTAAAAATCGCCCATATTTGCACTTTTGTTGAAAAAAATGTGTCGCCATTTTTTTCGACAAAAGCATAACGTTGGCCTTCCTAATCGATTTGACGTTCTGAAACTGCTTCCATTGAAATTTTCGTGATGGAATACACCTTTCCATTTTGTAGAAACGCTCAATTTTGCGCGGTTTTGGAGATATAATAGAATCTGTAATTTTCAACCACGTTGTGTTCACAGCGCATTGTACACCAAATATCACAGTAAATCCTAATAAAAACTATGTTGCCACGGTTATTGCTTCGTTACACATCGGAATTACATATTCAGCCTGTTTTCCCGATAGTATTTCCGATGGAAAATGGTCCACGTTATCACCTCATTGTTTCTACTTGCGGCGTGGTGTAAACATGCATAACATGTCCCACCCTATCATTAAAAACGTGCGTTCTGTTTTGTTTATTGCTTACTGGTCATGCTTTAAGGTAGCTGG
>JTDE01006958.1:3157-14293 GCA_014338405.1 Paragonimus skrjabini miyazakii | reverse complement strand
TTTTATGACATTTAAAAATAGCTTTTCTTGTACCTTCCTCCACATCCCCGGGCATCCATTGGGGTTGTTATCGTATCCGCTCATTCTTTATTCCTGTTTTAAGCCCATGTAGTCACGACCATCAGGATACGAATCTTTGCATGAACCGTCAGATGATTTGGTGAATCCTAGTGTTTTCGGTTGGTATACAATAACTAAAATACTCCTGTGACAGTGGTGAAATGCATTCGATGTGACATTGTTTTTCGTGCACTGTCCACTTTCGGTGTTGACGGAAACATTGTTCTGTTTATCTCGTTTAAATGTAATTCCTGTTTTGTTATCAGTAATTTCCAGTTCACTTCCCACTCATTCTGGTTCAAACGGATATGTTAAAATCTTGACAGTATATACTGTTTTATAATAGTATTCTGGAAGCTATTTAGAACACGGTCTGCCCCACTGACTTACGGGGGTAAACCAGAGCATATTCTGCCAATGACCTTGGCTGTCGTATAGTTTTTGTTGTTCGTGTTCCGTTCTTTTAGTCGAGTTTATAGTAGCCACTTAGCACAAGATTTCATTTACCTCTGTTTACGCAACGGATATGGACTTATTCTCATCCCATGAATATACCCCTGTAAATTGCTCTTCACTCTTCGTCATTCCATTGAATGCTCTGTTTGTCTACTTCTTGATTCTCCATGAGTCCGCATTCTGATGTAACTCGTTCATTTCTCGTCGGGAATGGTTCCTTAGAAAGCGTTGAAATCAGGAATCGTCAAGTTTTATGCCAAAGCTCCCTTGTCCACTCAATCGTCAGCCGTACACATGTCGCTTAACATTGTGCAGTCGCAGTCTATGTACTGTATACTCATTGGTATACAGAATCATTAGAAGACCGAAACATGGGTAACCTTCTGTTCGTTCCGTTAATACGACCCGTGTGGTGATCACTCAACATCCAGTACTCCTCTGAAGGTCGACGCGATGTTATTGCTCTCAACCGTTACATCCAGTACAATCTATTACAGTAACAAATGGCAGCTATTAGAGGGGTCGGCCTCATTGTCGTTTCCCATCAGGTGCTTCAAATAAGTTCCAGCAATGATTTTTACCATGTCTTTCTTAAAATTTTGGATATTGTTCGATAGTTTGTTTTAATCATTCTCTGGTTGTGCATCCGGAACTTCTCATCCTGCAAGTATACTTGACTTGCTCTGTATCGTTGACCGCTACCAGACCAGGTTCTCACAGTTTATCTCAAAAAAGACGCTTGGAATACTCCATTTTTCTCTGTAGGTGTTGTTTCACCGTTTTCTCTCGCCTGCACTATTTCAGCAAGATTTCCTTGATTTGGTTCATTCTGATCATGCGTCGTGGGTGTAAGTTCACTCCAAAACTCTGACTTGGTCTGTGGGTCTTTCTCATTCGTCGGCTGTATTTCATCTCTTTCTAAATCGTTTTAAGCTTGTACGACTACGCCGACACCTAGTCGTTCCAAACATGTTAATATTCCGACGACACCTTTTCTCATCTTTGATGGAAGGTTTGGTCGCTTCATTCATATATGTCTACGCACGTGTGCTCTCTCATGGTTTCTGTTGATAATACCTCTTTTAATGGATTATGTATGCCTGTGTTCGTGGGTCGATTCTCTGTATTTGTCATGTTGAATGCTACTAGTATCGGAAGTGAAATTGTCCATGTAATATTCTATTCCTTCCTCACCACCAGTTATAGCATCTTTATAACTTGGTGCTTATACCTATAATTAGTTTATTTGCTTTCTGACCCTTTTGGTTGCCAAGACTTCGCAACTGCGCATTTGTGCGTATTCTGGTTCTATCACTCTAATGCTGTTCACATATTGTTTTGCGCTGGCTGTTTATAGAATGCATCTAAATTAGTGCACTACGGCTACTTGTGACCTAGATGCATTGCGATCGATGTGTCACACCGACCTTGACTGGATCGTGCTGGTCTATTTTTTTCGGCACATTCTGATTCGCTGACTGATTTTTATTATCTCGTGTTCATTGCACAGATTTTAGTTGGTTGGTTGTCAGCTGGCTGTTCATCTCCTGATTTAAAAAAATGTACATATACTCGAAAGGTTCTGCAGACGCTGTCTTGTATTACTCTTGTCCACTGAAAGTGTTTCCTCGGCCGTATTATTGTTTGTGATCTCACAGTCGCTCAGTGATAACGACACCGACTATCAATCGTACGGTTGTAAACACACTTTTCAGCCAACTCAGCTTCCTCCGGCACTATTTGAGAGGCTCGGCCATGTATATCGTATGATGGCATGATGCAAACCTGAAAGCTTGGTTTTATTTGTTGTGACAGTCATCTCTCCTATACAGTATGAACCTTTAGGTCACTTTTGGCCCGTCTGAATGGGTTATATTCTAAAAGCTTGAATGTATTGACCATGTTTGTCTGTGCTTGTTTCCCTTCAATGTACCTTGCTGTACTTTCCCCTAAAGACGGGGTTTCCTGTTTACCTGAATTTTTGTCATTTTCCACCTGAATTTGTCACACATTTAAGTCGATCCTTCAAGGGTCTTCTCTAGATATCCCTATACAGAGTTGAGCTGTATAATTATTCCTGGTTTAAATTCGTGAGATTGCTAGCGAAAGGTCGGTTGTCAAGAGAAAATTGCGTTCCTAATGCATTG
Organism: Paragonimus skrjabini miyazakii; assembly: GCA_014338405.1. Classification (NCBI taxonomy): domain Eukaryota; kingdom Metazoa; phylum Platyhelminthes; class Trematoda; order Plagiorchiida; family Troglotrematidae; genus Paragonimus; species Paragonimus skrjabini miyazakii. The sequence goes on along the minus strand of JTDE01006958.1, from coordinate 11,630 downwards.
TGAATTTATGGTCACTTTGGGATGGCGTTTGCAATTCATTTTGGTGCGGCATTATTTATTTCAGCGGCAGTATCACGTTGGCTACGTCCCCCAATTCTAATGAAATTTTCTATTCGTGCTGTATTTGGGATTGCGCGGTCCTCCCTCATCGACAATTTTGTTGTTTGTTGTCTTTTACTTATTTTGAGGATGACATTGGAACGGCCGCGTTCATCATATTTTCTCTTCGGGTTGACTTTATGGCACAACAGTAGAACTCCTGTTTGAATATTTCCGTGATCATTCCTCTCGTTGAACTTAGTTTTTTCGCCGAACGTATCTTTAATAACCACGATTACTGTCCGTGCTGTAGCATTTTTTGCGTTATGCACATTACCTTACTGAGTGACTGGGTTGTATGCAGATTGGGCCCAATCTCACCTTTGCTTTGTCCTCAGTTTGGTCACATGTATTCCGTTTCACCGATTGTGTTGGACATGCTAGTCATTGTAAAAACTTTCTGGCCGTTCCCAAGTGAATTATTTTTTCGTTCGGGCTATTTATGTGCCCTGTGCCTACAGAATGGTCTTCTCATGAAGTGCTGGGTTTAAAAAAAATTCTTTTCTGCTTACGCCATCAGTGTTGCTCAACTGTGCAGGGTTTTCAAGTGATAGTGGGCAATAAGCTCCTCTGTTTCTCTGACTGTACAGTTCGGAGTCATTCAGTAAGACTTGTTTCCTATCGAGTGTTCTGGAATGTTACATCTGAGCTATCTTGTACTTGAATGAACGGTTGCTCGTAGTAAGTTAGAATAGCCCAGGTTAAAAAATTCCACACAGCCAGCTTCGTTTGCATATGTTCTGTTATCTTTTTTATCATATTTGCTTTCGTTGTAATTTCAGTAGTTTTCTCTGACACCATTGTAAATTAGGATTTTTTGTAACGCGCTATCTTCGTTGTCTCATGCACTTATTGCAGTGACGGACATTTTTCAAAGCCTTGAACATAACTCTACAGAATAAATTAAGTCCATCCAGTTCAACCAGATAGAGACTACTAAGTAATTCCGTAATCTGCTTGTTTGTTTGCCAGTATATCAGTCATAGATTCGTAGATTGTCATAGAGGGAAAAGAAATCTTTACAGGTGGGTTTCTGCTCCCTACAATATTCAAGATGCATTGTGTTTGACATTTTGTAGATGCACAGAAAAAATGAACAGAAGTAAATAAAAGGAAGCTTCAGTAAAACACCTTACATGCAATCATATCATCAACTGAACCAGCCTTCTTTCAGGTGTAAGCATTTAATGGATGGCGGTCAAGAAACATGTAGTGCGGTTTGTCTGTCGCGTATGTGCCGATCGAGCAATAGTTTAAAGCTGTCAACCTATTCTACCATACCCATCGATTCAGACAGTACATTCCAGCGTGGACAGATATTAGCTGTATAGCCGTTCCATTTGAACAGTAGCCAGTCTGTGTGTTCGTTTCCAAGTGTGGACGGATCATAGAGTCGAACGTAGTGTGAAACACTTCAAGATGGAAGGCTCCACAGGTTCTTCCTGAGAGGCTGAGGATTATTTGCACATTTAGCCGTGACATAAACTATCTGTTACTTTGATCCCTAGATCTCATTCTCATACTTGTACGACTAACTTTGTGTCACCAGAGTAGTAGCACAATTTTCTTAGCGAATGTGCATGGTTTTTATATTTGTTCACAATAAACGGTAGGTAATTATCTGTGAATCACTTGTTTAGACAGTTTAAATCGTTCTTCAAAGTTATCACATCTTTTGGCCGCTCTGCAGCTCGCCACAGTTTTCTCACATCAGTGTATGACAGTATCGGTTATTTTTCTGTGTTTAATAGTTCAAGAACGAGGGTCTCAATATTTATTTTTGCTGATCACTGCTATTAGTGGGAAACCACGTTACTACCTGTATCTTCGACTTGGTGTTGTACCCACGTTCATTTCTGTAATCCCTGGTCCGTGTGAGTAAATAGTTATTGAGACCGTTATTATCTAGTTACCGTAGCGAGGTGAATTGATCAACCCTGCCAAAGGCTTTGAATCAGTCGAGATGAATCGCATCAATAGACAATGCTGCCTCGGTAACCCTCGTCCAACATTCACGACCAATCGGCTGATGGTATGTATTATATACATATCGTTAACTTGTAATCAACCACAAGTTGTGACAAACGCATCACGATGTAAGGAAGGGAAAGTGCCTTGTAAAAGTATGGCAATAAAGAAATTGCAACGACATACACAGAACCTCACAACATGACCGCTAATGAATTTTGTTCTTTGCTATATCAGATAGCTTCCTCAACTACACACGTGTTAGTGGTACATTGCACCACAGCCAGGAAACTGACAGCGCCCTGTCGGAGCAATTTTCAGCGTGAGTGTCTGCATATCCCGAACCCAAGGCATGCGCTAACCACGGGGCTGCCGCCGCAAACTTAACCCAACCTTGCGACGGATCTTTGAAGATCGTCAATCTTTCAGGCAGCCTACGGTCGTGCTCTTTTTAGAACTGAAGGCTGCTTTGGATTCGGTTGCTCGCAACGTTATCTGGAACTGCCTTCTTCATAAGGGAGTTTCAAGGAAATGCATGAATCTGTTGGGACTATTGTATGCTCATTCCGCAAAAAGGTTGAGAGTCTATGAGTAACTGTCTTGGGTGTTCATCACATCTAGTGGTGTTCTTCAAGTGTGTCCGATTTCTCTCCTCCTGTTCAATTTTGTCATGGACGACATTCTGGAAGGTGCGCTTGAGAAATCTCTAATGAACTTGGTGTTGAGCTTCTTCTTGGCGCTAGGTTGACCGATCTGGAGTATGCGGATGACATTGTCTTAATTAACTCATCTGTCGAAGACATGTAGACAATGCTGAACAAGATGATTAGCCTGTCTGGTTTGCATGGAATGCGCTTCGCACCTTGACAGTGCAAAGTGTTCCTTCAATATTGGGGCATTCTCACCCTATTTTCTTTACTGTGGACAATCCACTTGAGGTTGTTGGTTCTTTCACATACTTGGGTAGCACAATCTCGTCAGCCTGTAATATTGTTGATGGGGAATCAGCGACATGAGTTGTTGTTAGCCTTCGTCTTGTGTGACGTCGAAGAGACGTTCGGTTGTCGCTGAAAGGAAGAGTATATAATGGTTGTCTACGTTCTGTTTTGTTCTGTGGCCTGTTTGCAGCGAGGATGTCATTAGATTTGCTGTGTTTGTTCATCGTTGTCTCCGCCAATTAGCTCATGTTAAGTGGGCTAATCGTGTGAGTAACACGGCTGGCGCGTACTCGGAAACGTTCGGGATGCGCGATCAAATCCTGCGGTGATTGGGTCACGTACTTCGTATATCATATGATCCTTCACCGCACTGTGCCTTATATACTGAGTTCATCAACGGTTGGGTGAAACCACGTGACGGTCAGGCGACAGCGTGGTCACAAAATATGAAGATGCTGAGTGCTACACTGTGCAATGTGAGTAAGTGTCGCCTGCCTGGCTGAGGTCCTGGTGATCACTCAGGTCGCTGGTATAACGTATCTGTATAACGTGTTCTGAACTCCCTATAAGCTGTTAGAGATTAGGATGATGTCGTCTGTCTACTCGGTATCTCGAAGTTCAGTTCCTGGAAGCGAATCCACACCATCATATACATAATCTTTCAGGGCATACTCTAGAATTTCGTCTACTGCTAGGTCGAATTGGAGGGATTGGGGCTGGACAACATTGTCGCTCCCCATTTGAGATGCTAGAGATGGGGGATACGCTGTCATGAGTCTTTTTCAGTCGGAGGTCTGTCGATAGATTGCTTTTGGGACGTTCTTATGCTTCTCAGGCACACCCTTCCACGATAGACAGTCACAGAGTTGCACTCTGTGACCCGAACTGAAGGCCCTTCTGATATTCAAGAAGACAGCTGTTGGCGTTCTTTGTGAATGTTGGAATTTAAGCATCCGGCGAAGTATGGAAATGTGATCAATACAGTCACAGCCAGAGCGAAGCCCAGCAAGGGCAAGAGTTGCCTTTGCCATCTCCTGTCATCTGTTACTTTCAAACTGCGTCAGGTTGTCGTTGAAAAGAAGGGTAGGTAATGCTTGCGTGTGTTCTGTTTCGCTTTGTGCTTTTGAACCGTGGCCCGTTTACGACGACGAAGCCAGCAAATTTGCCGTGTTTGACAGTCGCTGTCTCCTCTAGTTAGCGCACATCACGTGAAGTGATCGCGTCAGTAATACAGCCGCTCGCCAGCCTGTGTTCTAGAACTCTCGGGATTTGTGATCAGTTGTTCAACTAATCACTCTGCATAGCCCGCGATGTTTGGGCCACCTACTCTCTATACCAAGTAAGAGTTTGCCCTACCGGGCGTGCTTCACTGAGATCGCTGTTTGAGACTGCAGTGTGCTGCACTCGATGACATACCTGAATTCGCGCCGTTTGTAATCCTATCACCTCGTCTTCCTTTGTTCATCGTGAACCTTTTTAGTAACGTTTTCCTTTAGGATATTCCTTGTTACTGTTGAGGTGAGCAGCAGCCCTTGCCGCACTGTCTTCTAGATACATAGTCAGAAGTTTGTACTAGGTGCGAATTGCTTATTAAAGTGGATCCGTAGCTTATGGGAAACATTGGTGCTGAAGCCCGTGCAGTCGATTGAGTAGGTTAATAACCTAGCCTGTTTATTTCCCGGAACATCGGTGAAGGCGTAATCTGGATCCTGTGAACGTGTGTTTTCATCCAGCCGTCAATTCAAGTTAGTTTGATACGTCCAGCACTGGTCGTCATACATATAATGGAACTCCTAACTGTGATGGCTTCACTATTTACTAACAGTCAACGAACATCGATATCTCGTTGGCAGTCAGTGAAAAGGCCCAACCAATGTTTTGGATCTTCATTGTTAGGACTAGTGTATCGACTTAACGCAGTAGCGTTCGGGGGACCGTGGCTTGTCCCTCTCCGTTGTATTGTTAGCTCTCTGTTACGATCCCAGTCTAACCGCGTCGTACGTGTATGAACTACAACATCACTATATCAAATTCAGTCCCAACAATCTAATTGGCCGAATCTTGCTTTGGTATTGTTGCATACAACTAGAAGAGTCGACAGGGATTTTATTCTAAGCTGTATTAGGCAACACGCAGCGTTACAAGAATAACCAACAAAGGATAAGTGTACAATCGTATGATATAGTTACGTTTAAACGCAATCGTCCTCCTTGTTTGTCTGACTGTCCGTTGATTCAGGGTCCTTATGCACGATGTTGACGTAGCGAGCTGAATGGTGAGCAAGGCAGCCATGTAACAATTGCCATTTCAAATTCAATCCGTGCTCGGTAACTAATTTCGGTCACTCGTTACATAACTCCGTCCTTCGCTGAGCATCGTCCCTGGTGCCTCACCTATATGTAACACGGTCGCAGCTTCGACTTCCATGCCGACTTCGGGAGCATCTGGTGGTGGTTCACGCGCTGCAGTTTGTGTATATGGCTTTAGTCGGTTGAATTGGTCTCTGATTGGCTGTCTTTTAGTTCACTAATCTGACAAGTTGCATCTGAAAGTATTCGTTCGACGACATACGGCCCTTTCCCGTGTTTGTGCATCTTCGGGGGGACTCCCGGGCTCGGAACCGTGTTGTGCAGCCACACTCTCTCGCGAATCTTCAGGGGAACTCCGAACACCTTCTTATCATAATAGTCCTTCTGGTGTCTATGGGATGTCTCCAGGTGTGTTCGCGCGATCTGTTGCTCTCGTCGAAGTGTGTTAAGAAGGTTGCTCACGTATTGTGCAACTGGAAGCTACAGTTGCTGCGTTACCGGCAATCGGGCATCTGAGGGTAATCTCAGTTATCGCCCGGTTCATAGGAAATGCAGGGTTTGACCAGTCGATGAATGAATAGCACTGCGGTAAGCTGACACACTGCGGTATAACTAAGTCCCATTAGGTGACATCCTCCTCTGTGAAAGCCTTGAGGAGACTTTTGAGGGACTGGTTCGTCCTTTCTACCTGCTCGTTGCCCTGCGGATGGTAGGCTGCGGTTCGCGTTTTTATCTATTCCTAGTAGTCTACACACTTCGCAAACCAAAGAGCTTTCAAAGCTGGAACCTTAATCTGAATGAAGTTGGCCAGGGGCTCCCAAAGGCACACCCAGTGGTCGACAATGGCGGTTGCTACCGTCCATGTATCCACTTGTGCCAGCGGGACTGTTTCGCACCATTTGGTGAAGTAATCTACAAGGACCAAGATGTATCGATCGTTACGAGGTGTTTCAGGCAACGGTCCCACAATATCTACGCCAACCAACTGGTTGAGATATCCTGCAGTCATAGCTTGTAACGGTGCTCGACGTCTTGTTCGAGGATTTTTGAAGGCACCGCATTTTTCACACGATTGGCATAGCAATCTGACATCTCTCCGCTGATGTGGCCACCAAAATCGTTATCGTGCCGCCGCCTCCAGTTGATTTATTCCCGCATGACCGAGCTCGCGGTGCAGGTTTGTTAGGACGTCGTGTACCATGGACTGAAGGACCACAATTCTTCTCATGTAATAATAATACTCCCTCCGCCATCCTGAGCTGTTCCCATAGCGCCCAAAGACAGCGGGATTCATAACTTTTTCCTTCCGTTTCCTTGCTTGTTGGTCTCTGTCCGTTAGTCCAGCGACTTTCGTAAATTAGCACAGTCTCAAGATCTGTCGCTTGAGCCTGCTGCCAGTGCCCGTATTCCGCGCTCTGTAGGTTGATTAGCGCTACGTGTTGCGTAGTACAGGACGGACGGTCAGCGTGAGTGCGTGCGGGGCGCCTCGATAGTGAATCCGCATTAGAGTGTCGTCTGCCGACTCTGTGTTCGCACAGGAAGTCGTATTCTTGTAGGACCTCCTGCCATCAGGCCAACTGTCGCTCCGGGTCTTTAAAGTTCTGCAACCAGCGGAGGGATTGATGATCCGTGCGCACGATAAACCTTTTTCGCAGCAAATAGTGCCGAAATTGTCGTACGAAGAATACTAGGACAAGCATTTCTTTCCTCGTTGCACAATAATCCCTCTAGTATTTACTCAAACACTGACTACCGTAAGCTATCATTCGTTTCCCACCGTCTTGTCCTCGTTGGGAGAGAACCGCCCCAATTACACAGTCACTCGCGTCTGTATCGAAGACAAACTCCCCGGCGTTCGGCGACAGATTAAGAAATGCTAGCACTGGCGCCGAGCACAGGGCCTCGCGTAGTGCTTTAAAAGCATGATCGCACTTTTCTGTCTACGCGAACTCCTGATCATTTTGTAACAATCTGGTCGGGGGGGTGGAAATACGGGCGGATCCAGTGATGAAACGGCGGTAGTAGGAAGCCAGCCCCAGGAAACTCCTCAGCTCGTTTGCATCCTTCGGTGTGGGCCAAGATCGAATCTGCTCCGTCTTTCTCGGGTCTGTGCGGATTCTCGACCCAGAGATAACGTGCCCCAAAAATGTTACCTCTTACAGCAGGAAGTGGCATTTTGAGGGCTTTGGTTTCAAGCCGACTTCCGCCAGGTGGTCTAGCACAGACTCCAAATTTCACATATGCTCTCACTCGGTTCTCCCGTGGACTATGACATCATCTAGGTATACTAGGAATGCTCTGGGAATCAATTCATGCAGCGTTTTCTGCATTAAGCGTTGGAAAGTCGCGGGTGCGTTTGATAATCCAAAGGGCATAACTTCGAACTCATACAATCCCGACGGCTCGGTGAAAGCCGTCTTGGCTCGGTCATTTTATTTGATTTCCACTTGCCAATTTCCTGATGTCAAGTCCAACATGCTAAAGTACGTGGCTCCGCCGACAGCGTCAAAGAGGTCGTCATTTCTGGGCAATGGAAATGCGTCTTTCTTTGTTATTTGGTTGAGCTTTCTGTAATCGACGCATAGTCGTAAGTCGCCGCTTCTCTTTTTTACTAGGACTATTGGGGCAGCCCACGGGGGGTTTGAAGGTCAGATCACATTCTTCTGCAGCATGTCATCAATCATCTTACGTACCTCATCCTGAAGGTGTGCGGGTATCTTGATTGGTGGTGCGTCTGTCGTATGAATTGGATGCCTTTGAATGCCTGTGCGACCTAGCCTAGCCTCCTTCCATGCAAACACGTGTAGTCGACTTTTAGTTGTTGATTTCAGACATGGGACACTTCGCGGATTATCAGAATCCCCACTTGACTGAATCATCTCGCTAATTTGGTGATTCACTTTGGAGGGGGCAGTGATGACATGGAGAGAGAAGTCAGTTTCTGGTGTAGTTTTGGACATAGATGTCAAATGAGTGGTGCCGGACGGGCTCCTTAGTTAGAGGTTGGGTAGATCGAGTGTGCACCCAAGACCGCCCAGTAAATCCATCCCGATTATAACACAGAATGAGAGGTTGGGGCTCACTACAAAATTGTGTTCTATATGACATCCGGCTATTTCAACCGGTGCAATTATTCTGCCCTCCGTCGGCATTTGGTCA
>JTDE01006956.1:9685-23703 GCA_014338405.1 Paragonimus skrjabini miyazakii | reverse complement strand
GATAGAATGAAAGTGTAATATGTATACTGCAACCGGCTTACTCGGACGTACCTTCAATATTTTCCATTTATGCAATTCATTGCACCGGGTAACCTTTGAGGTAGGGATCTAAGGGGTGAAGATACACAAGCGTTAAACTGAACAACCTACCATTAACTACCGATAATGAAACTTAACGGTAGTGGCAGTCCGTATGCGAGAAGCATGCAACAGTCGTCCCACACAGTTACAGGGATGCCCTTTGCGCCACAAAACCTCATGTACGTACGAGCTAAATAGCTGCCAGTTAGATTGAGATAGTGACTTGAGGTGCATCTTGGAAAACGAAAACGTCATGGCTGCAACGATACAAGGAGTGCTGTCAACGATTATCGCAAGACACGAGGTGGAGTATAAAACGCGACAGTTACTCACATCACAATGGGGGGTTTGTTCGCACCATACTATGTTAATGGTCCATGGTCAGGGAACCGCGAAGTACAGGAATTGATAATTGGTGGTCTAAGAGTTGGATTTTAACATGGTGGAACATCGCGGAACATACCGATATCCTTCAGATATTGGTGACAACATCGACCAAAAGTTGTTACGTTCACTGGATAATTTGTGGCTGCAATAGCACAGGGGAGTCAAACCAATGATGAACAGACCATCGGTAGTTAACGGCTCGTTCCACGAACGTAAATAACGCCCACCTCATCCATGTACCTCTGAAGACACTCCTGTAACTGTAAGAAAGCGCAAAATTCGCGATCCCCAAACATCGTCTTGAAAGTCGCAATATAAGCCATTTCCTACAAATGAAAAATAAGCAACTACAAATAACATAACAAATAAATAACAGAAAGGAAAAAATAAATTAAAAATAACCCCAGCGTTCTTGTCTTAATATTGCTACAGGCAATCGACCACAACAGCAGCGGTACAGATAATCGAAAATGAATTATGATAAAGTCTTTTTCAATTAACGGTCAGTTAAAACGAACAAATGTGAATCCATAACGCGGATTTCGACGATTTCAATTTTTGCACCAGGTACCTGTTAAAACGGTTTTTTCCCAGGAAACCAATTTTCTTGAACACGACAGCTCAGGAACTCGCGGTCTACGACTAGCATTTATGTCAACATCACGACTTATTCAGGCCCGTTGCACAATGATGCATTAAGCCATGTACATACTCAACTGTTCCAGAGCACAGGATTGCCAAAATTTAGTGACGAATGTCACCGCTTGCATCCAAAACCCTGATCGCCTGGTTTTGGAACTAGAGGCTACGGTTCTTAGTGGATATTTGAAGCCAAATCAATGTCAAGTAGCTTAGAAAAAAGGATGTATATTACTCAACACCATTCATGGTTTAGGCTCTCCGTAAAACCTCACCTTGCGACTTAGGCACCTGTTTTAACTTTTGCTAAATTTAGGTATACGAGGTTTTTCTCGTTCGGTGTTTATCGTTGCTAAATTACCGGATGCCACATTCGAAATCGGCTTCCTGAAGCATTTTGGACCAGTTGTTAACGTAGGTCGATACAAATTCCTGTATCCAATAATGAGCACCTCGGTCATAGAAATCGCTGCTTTGACTGCAACCCTTGATCCACGGGTTAACCAACGAACAACGATAACGGGTGTCGCGCAGTCCTTCGAGCATATACGCGTATGACCTTGCCACACATGGGCCGCCTGCTGTTTTACGGGTGTATGTAAGCAAGTAACCACGAATGATCCACTTGTCTTTCAGCAACGACGAAGAATGACACCAGACAGACTACATATTGTTCGTGCATAATATCAGCCCGCAGTGGATATGGGTATAAACCATTCTTCTGATAGTTCATGGGAATTCCATTTGCAAATGATGTCGGGGTAAGCGGAAGCGACTGGCAACCCAGCAGACAATCACCTGGACTGAACGCTATCACTGTTCTTTACAGATTGCATGCTAAAACTTTGGCTACTAGCCCAGCAGGCAAAACGTTCATTCGCAAGATTGCTATCGTTTGCTTCTGCTACCAAACACTGGTTTTCCAGAAAGAGATATCCAAAACGGTTATCAACGACCCATTAGGTCTAATCGGATTTCCGTGCGATCCGTCTGATCTCAGGTTGACTGCATAAAGGTTTTAGCGTGTGAACAAGAAAGCCACCCGAGGAAAATATTCAATACTTCGTCCAAACAAGCGAGGACGGGTCTTCATCATTTTCTTGGGGCACATACTTATTACATACAAAGTTTTTCCCAAAAACGTTCACTTAAGAGAATCTTGCGACTGGGCCACATATCCTAGTTGCTCAAGACCATTCGTCAGGTCTCAGAAGCCACAAAGTTGCCACGAATGCTTTGTAACAAATGCAATATTCTAGTCTCACTGATTTCTGCTCCGCGTAGCGGACGGTCTTCAAGACTTTGCACAACCTGCTGCATCCACGGACGTGAGCACCGCCGAAACTGTTTGCCGATCAATTTGTTCGGTCTTACACGAGTCGTGACGTAAGGCTTTGAACCCTTTGTTGGTTTGTTCACCAGTCGACACACGAGCTACCCGATGATAGCTTTTCCAATTTGGAAGATTTCTTTAAACATCTTATCCCAGCACCCGTCGGACCACCTCCACTTTCTCGGGGTTGATCTCATCTCATCACGTGTGCTGTCAGATTCACCCGTTGAGTAGAAACCATAATGCCCCCGGTTTCCTTGACTATATCCGCCGCTTGCGATTTCGGTTGCCCACTGGCGGTCACAAATTATCGTGGTACGTAGTCTGAATCACTGTTGTTTTTATCTTACAAAGCGCCTAGGCGTTCACCGTTCATGTACCACGGCATATCACCCACGAGTGAATGGCCTGGTAAAAAGTTTTCATTACTAGCAGAAAGCTTCAATTTTTGCTCACAAGCGAGCGGATTGGACAGAAACTTCAACGATTGTTCCATCTGACATCCATAACCTAGCCTAAAATGACAAGGCGGCCGCAGCATCGCTGGTCGATGGCCCTCACTAAATCTGCCGAGTGACTTCCAATCGATGAGCGATCAACGCTGGTCTGAGCTAGCAGATTATCTAATTACTCACAGTCGCTACAAGCAGTCTAAACTTGTGTTGAACATGCATCATCCTGGGCTCCTGAGGAACCTCATATTTGTGAAATTTTGCATCTGCAAACAACCTCTGTAAAGAAATCGTCGCGGCAACTGTGTAAGAAACCACTTTGTGGCACTAAAAGGCCTGCAAAAGACACGTGTGATAGACGAGTTCGACAGACGTCCAACAGATCCGAACGACCATCTTTAGCCGACATTCAGAGATCCACCCCGTAACAGGGCAACCCAAACATAAACTGAACAGCATTCAGCAATATAAAGCTTCAAGTAGCCTCTACTGTAACCCCAGCACATGTCACCAACAAGTACTCTTCTCAAATTAAGTTGCGCTTAGGGTGTCGCCTTTACTTTCTCGTGCATTAATTTGAGTAGATAATTCTTTTGACAATAAGTGTACAGATGAGTGGTAGGGGAGTTTGACTTTCATATAGATTGAACATCACCCACAGCTGATTGCAGCTGTCGCATTCCCCTAGACTTTCCAGTCGCCCCCCTTCGAAAAGAAGCACTGGACTCGAGTTTCGCTCTCATTAGAACTCATCAGTAGTGCAGATCCTCGCCACTGCTGGGACTAGAACCACGGCCACGCTGTTCATCAGGCAACCCTGTTTGCCACTGCGCCATTGATCTCACATTAGGTATGACCGAACCATCATATGTGAACACTAAACCACTCTCGCTTGTGAGTAATGATCAGGTTACCCGATCGCCTCGAGAGCAGACAGTTACTGTCCTGTTAACTCCAACTGATGACCCCCCGACTAGGACTTCTCTCTCATCAGTAATCAACTACCGCTCAACGGGTCAATGATTTGTGTGATTTCACCCTGGAGAGAAGCCCTAGTCCAGGGGTCATCACTTGGAGTTAGCATGACAGTAACTGTGTCTGCTCTCGAGGCGATCGGGCAACCTCATCATTACTCACAAGCGAGAGTGGTTGAGCGTTCACATAAGATAATTCAGTCTTGCCTAACGTGAGGTCAATGGCGCAGTGGTAAGCACGGTTGCCTGATGAACAGCGTGGCCGTGGTTCTAGTCCCAGCAGTGGCGAGGATCTGCACTACTGATGAGTTCTAATGAGAGCGAAACTCGAGTCCAGTGCTTCTTTTCGAAGGGGGGCGACTGGTAAGTGTAGGGGAATGCGAAAGCTGCGATCAGCTGTGGGTGATTTTCAATCTATACGAATAAGTGTAAAGTTGATAATTCGGTCATCGATTATGTCATGCGCATGTAATTCAACAGAACAGATTTTCGTAACTGTGTCTCTTCAGTTTGTGATGGAAATAACATACACTGGCACAATATTGAACAGCATAGGGCGCTGCCAGATATTCACGTAATCTACTTCCTGCTCAGCGCTCATGTACTTCACCACTCCTCGGTTCCAGTTATGAAACGACGAATAGCAACAACTGATAACCCCAAGGAGACCAACCATGAAATTCGTAGTACTCTGTGCCCATGCAATGAAAGAAACGGAACTCTTGTCACGTCCTCAAGAGACGCCTACTGGTTGAGTGATTCGCGGCCAGCAGACTCAAGAAACGGAAACAGATGCCCGGGATTGAAATGTTTAGGTGGGATGCTTGATATGTTAGTCACCTTTCAAACAAGCCACTGTAGGGAGATCAGCGCCGACGTTCACAAAATTCTAAAAACCAAACGAAACGAGCATCATCCTTCCGATACCATTGCACTCCTTCACGTTCGCGTTTAAAAGTATATATTTGCTGAGCACCCCCAACAAAACGCTAGTGTGCTGGCGTGTGTATCACACTTTAACCGGTTACCTGCGATACATCTACGTCATCTTCAATTATATGACACGCACTTTTTAAGATAACAGTATTCCAGTCGTTGCCAGCAAGAGTGGCATACAAACATTCCAAGTCATGTTTGAGTTCTTATGGTTGACGTGATTTCCAGTGACCAGCTGTTTGAGACGGTTGGCGTGCGGTTATGTTACAGATATCCTCAAGTACAGCGTACCATTGTATTGACTTGTATTCATTGCAATCTGCTTGTTTGTATGATGGGATAAATTTTATGTGGTAAGCGTCACTACACCCTTTTCTAATTACCCTTGTTCAATTACATCACTGGTACCATGTATCGTGGTGGTGTTTTCACTGTTTTTCTTCACCTAATTTTGATAATCTCGCATAACTGCTGCATCAGACCGCACTGTTAATTTCTGTTCGACTTGATAAAGAATTGTTACACAATTATTTTGAATAAACTCTGTTGCACGCATATGTCGATCTTTCCCACAACGCCAGTGACTGGCAGCCACCTAAAACATTCAACTGTTGGATTAAATTTCAGCCCCAGTACTTTGCAAAACCAACCACGCTTGGGATACTTCAAATACTACCGAATACTGTTGGACGTTTTGTGATCACTGTCCATCTCTGTCGCGTCCAGCCCCTGACCCCGTCGTTATTTTATGTCGAGGTTTATTGTGGTTTATTTATTTTGATTGTAATACACTACTGAGCTGGAGAGTGGAACATTTGCACCGCTCAACTTCGGGGTGCTGCTACTATTGTTTCGAAACTAGCCCTAGGCATGAGGTAAGTCAGTTAGTCCATTCATATACTACAGGAATAATCATAATTGTCGTCGCGCACTTCTAAAATGTCTTACGATGGATCTATCTAAGCTTAACGTTTCCTATTTTGTCGAGGAACATCAAGGACTACTTGGAGCGCTTCAGAATACGGCAGAGAGCTGGAGGCGGTAAAAAGGTTGCTCACATCCTCACCGTAGCAGATACAAGTGCTATAGTCTGAATCAACCATTATTCCCTCTAACGAATCTTCAGGGATGCCACCACTCCCATGTGTTAGGCCTGTAAATTCAGAAGCAGCTGAACACGTAGAAACGAAAATCAAGTTAGCAGGCGTTACATTCTTGAAATTCTGACTCAGACTCCAAGATGTAACTTTGAACACACCAGTTATGAATTGGCAGTCATCTATTTCACAGGATTCGGCTTGAAGATCGTTCAAAAGGCAAAACGGTTATTATGGCGCGAAGCCCCGATGGTTAAATATTTTTGTAAATTTTAAAATCGGAATTTCAGGCAAAGTACCTATAGTACGTCAGTTATACATAAACAGCGTTAATGGAAATATTGGATTACGTCGAATAAGTCCCCAAAGGACTGGTTTGGTCATGAAAACACGCTCCACAATTTTCGCGAATACAACCCGTTTTTGGCGCCATCTCACCTTTTCAAGTCTTATAAATGCGGTCATTGAAATTTTCCAGATGAACTACGTCATCATATAGCCTGAGCGTGCTTCACTTTGCGGCATTTTGAAGATAGGATCGAAATGGCAATGTACGACCATACAATGTTGGCTTTGCATTCTAACAAGAACACCAACACATTTGATGGTGAAACATGCATGAAAACGTTTCCGGCTTTATTGTGTATACGATATTCATACCATCTCACCTTGTTTTCAAGATTTCATGTGGACGCTGCTCGATGAAACGTTGCTCTTGAAAATGGTTTGGAAATGACGCTGTCGTAGGGTTGTTTCCATCTTCGGTGTATATAGAACGGCGTAAGAAGAGGGTATCATGTCCCACTCGATCATCAAGAATCTTCAGAAGTAAATTCTACTCACTCTACTGCATCATTTTCAACTAGAGTGAGGTCGCGTGGCGTCCATACGAGACGATATACGAAAACAAATGAACTCAAGCTGTCTGTCGATCACTGGGAGGTACACCTCTCAGCCAGTCACAACATGATGTTTAGAAGTCCGAGTATCTATTGCGGTGCAGAAAAATATTCCAATCAACACGACAGTCATCGGAGTCAAAAATGAAAAGTGCCATATTTTAATACGTACGTGCACTAAGTTAACGCTTTCTCAGTTTTACGCAACAATACCAGACACAATATAAAAATACCGACATTTGCGGTAAACCGAAAAGATATTATACGATAATTACAATTGGTCTCAACTAATGCTAAACGACACCGATAAGCAGAAGTAGCTAGAAAGGTTGAGGATTTGGCCGTCGAGCGCGCGAGAAGGCCGGAATAGTGTATATGGCACGCTTGGCGCGCATAGACCGACGAGCCTGCAAACAAACGCAATCGCATGCATCAAACAGACAACAGACAAAGATCGTTAAGATTCTATGTACAATGTGAGCTAAGATTTTCGGAATGATTTTACACATCGCGCAGCAGGCAGACCGTGGTTATCCTCAGGTTGCTACAATGTACCCTAAACTTTTCAAACACAAATTTCTCATCACTTCCGTCATGTGTTTGTTTGCCAAATTAGTCATGCTAAAATTCATTCGGAAGAAGCAGTTACTATTTTGAACATACATACATACATACATACGTACATACATACATACATACATACATACTCAGACGTTGTCCATAACTCGGGTGAATGAGGACGAAGGTGATACTAGTCTGAATGCATACTGCGTACTCAAACGTTGTTCATAGCTCAAATCAACTCGACGGAACAGCTCCTATTATGAACGCCTACTACATTCTCAAACGTTGTTCGCAGCTCATGTGAACGAGGACAAACGGCTGCTAATTTGAACGCAAACTGCATTTTCTTACGTTACTCCGAGCTTAAGTGAGCCAGAGTGAAGCAGCTACTAGTGTGTAAGCATGCTGTATTGTCAGATGTTGTTCATAGCTCAAGTGACTGAGGACAGATGAGCCACTAGTGTGAATGCGTTCTCAGACGTTATTCACAGCGTACGCCATTCGGGTGAAGCAGCTTCTAGTACGAAGGCATACTGCATACTTAGACGTTGGTCATAGCTCAAGTCAACTGGACGGAGGTGATTCTAGTGTGTATGCACACTGCATTCTCAGACGTTCTTTATGAGCTAGGCCAGCAGGAATGTGCTAGCGATTCCATTCTTTGAATGGTTCACAATCAGCAATGTTTGATGATGAATCCAAGTATATTGTACTATATGCAACTTTTATGTGTGATATAAAGTGGAGAACAGTTTGACGAGTTGGTTTACGGGTTTTCTCTTCCCAGGTATGACTATGAAGTGATACTTGGCGAACAGCCAGGTTCCTATATTGGCGATAGGCTATAAATGTAATATATACTGCAACCGACTGGCTTGGACGTATCTGCAACATTTTCCGTTCATACAATTCGTTAAACTCGGGAGACCTTGAGATGGGATAACGATGCGTGTTCAAAACATCCGTAGTAAAATTTGGTTGTCTAGAAGTTAACCAGGCAGAGAATTACATTGCCATTTCGATCATATCTTCAAAATGCCGCAAAATGAAGCACGCTCAGGCTATATGATGACGTAGTTCATCTGGAAAATTTCAATGACCGCATTTATAAGACTTGAAAAGGTGAGATGGCGCCAAAAACGGGTTGTATTCGCGAAAATTGTGGAGCGTGTTTTCATGACCAAACCAGTTCTTTGGGGACTTATTCGACGTAATCCAATATTTCCATTAACGCTGTTTATGTATAACTGACGTACTATAGGTACTTTGCCTGAAATTCCGATTTTAAAATTTACAAAAATATTTAACCATCGGGGCTTCGCGCCATAATAACCGTTTTGCCTTTTGAACGATCTTCAAGCCGAATCCTTCGGAACGGGTCATTGCTGTCGGTGATGTTATACGGCGGTGTGAATTTGTCGAAGGTTTTACAGGAGTGCCGGTCCGAAAATGTACGCATTCGAAACGTAGGTTTCAATTGTTATCATGCATCTCAGTCAAATCCTACCCAGTGATGTAACATCTGCAAGTTGTGTTATACCAAGCATTCTCGGTAAACTGGTCTACTCCGAAAAGCTGTGTCGCAAGTGTGGTAAATTTCGACGTATTCAATCCTTTTGCTACAGTCCGAAATCTTCTCTTACACAAGCCGAATGTGATGGTGGAAAAATGAGCCCCGATTTTCATTCTTTTGCTCTTGCTGTCAGTTCTGTTGACTTTGCCAGTAGCAACAAAAGAGCATATCCTGTTAATAATTCTGTTGGGTATCCACTCACTGTAGACAGTTGTAGTTTTGAACCGTTTGTTTCGCATTGAGCACGTGAAGTACCATAAGACGGCAATTATAGAACTTCCCGAAGCTTCTGCCAAAATTGTTGCTTACATTTTTTAACAGTTCCCGCTTCTTGTTAATCCGCAGTTTTTTATTCTCAGTCCAGTTGCCGCTTCTTGGTTATTGATCTTGGTCAGTCAATTGTTGCCTTGAAATATGTAAGATTTCAGAACATTTCCACTTCATTGTGTCTTGACACACTCAAGTAAAATATGCGCAATTCACTTTGCCAGTGTTTGGAAGCCTCTGATAATATATGTACCGAACTAGTTTGGCTTGAACTCAAAGGCAACCACATTTTTAAGAATTGGTGAATCAGTCCTTGGGTTTTGTGGACACATCTGGAAGGTAACTAGTCAACGTGGCGATCATATTAAATGACATTTTTGATAGTTGCATTCAGTTGTACTCCTTTGGTGATTTTGGGTTGCTACCTATTTTTGTTTCAGTCAAGCCATCAACTTGTAGTATTGGTCCCAGGGTTAAAAGCACAACTCGCTCCGTATCACGCTAGCTTGACGTGATTCTCTGTACACTATTTTCCAGGGCGGATATCAATACGCAGGGGTCAGCGCGGTGCATCGTGGCTTTCATTATCGTTCGATTTTCGTTAGTGAGAACTGACTGGGTATTGTTCTGTTGAACTGTTCCAGCAGTTGGTGATCCCATAGCATTCGAAAGTTTCACTCCAGTTGTCGTCTGCGTCTTGGGGACTTAGTTCATCCGCATATCTGTTAATTTTCTTGACTCAGGTGGAGGCAGTTGTTTTTCTCTCTCAGCACATACCTTCAAGATATAGCCCCACATATTTTCGTAATTCGGCTTAGCTAGTAGTTCTTGACAGCCTATAACCATGTGACCACCATCCAATATGTGAACCTTTAGTTAACTACGTTGGTAGCCCCTCCTTCGGTACTAATTCTCTCCGTTTCTGTTTTGTTTACTGAGAAGCAGCATTTGTCAACAAATGAATTCTGTCTGATCAGACATGGCTGTGTTAGTTAATAACTAGATTGTCGGGTGAAGTTACGATGGAGCCTTGTGATAGAACAGTGAACCAACATGTAGTGCACAAGTAAACACCTTGAAAAAAAGCAAGCTTTATTCAGTGACATCCTCCGGAAATAAATGACCGCTGTAACATGCGGTCGAAACCAACAAACGCGCGCGGATTGAAGTTGAGGTGAGTAACGGAGTGTGCTGCTGTTGTTGGAGCCGCTTCAGCTTCTGTTTGTGTAAGTCGTGTGCAAAAATTACAAGGACTTCGGCTCATGCTTGATTGTTTTTTCCTTTCACGGGACTCCTGTTGGAACTCCTACCTCAGGAGGACGATATTTTAGCGAGCGCTTAGAACAGCTTGATTTTTGTTGATATTTAGTTGTACAGTTTGATACTTCATGTCGAAGCATGTTTGTTTAGCCTAATTGTATACCCTATTTCTGCCAGCGTAGAACTTCTTCACTTGCTCGTTCCATGCGTTACACACAGGACGCTTTCTGGCCTTACATGCTGTTGTTCCTCGGCCGTAGCAATAGATGGAGTACCGCGCTGGTTGTTGCATTCTGAATTATTGCCCTTGGGTAACTCACCAAGTCTGGAGTGAGACTTTGTAGGAGAGTCCCTACAAACTGGTGAACCTGACAATAGTGTTTCCGCTTAAATTTGGTTGGCTATTTTTATTCGGTTCGGTGTACTTAGTTCTCACAGTTTCATCTCACACCATTTGATGAGTCACTTCCTTGGTGTACATTTTTTATGCCGCATTTTGTTATTTTCACTGGCGTTATTGCATTTTTTACTTGGTTGACCTGGTCGAATTTTTCTGTTTATTAACCTAATCTATATTCCCGTTTTTGTGTAGTTCAAGCTATCGAACGTTTACCACGTCTGGCGAAGATACTAAGACCTTAGATTTGCACACTGTAGGATCAGCTATCGTAACAGTTCCTCCATTCTTGCAGATGGACCCGCTACCGTGGTTTGTCTATCTTGATGCCGGGCTTGTTAGTAACCGAATTTCGTCTGGTCAGGCAGAATTCAGTCAGTTAGTGTCCAAGCTTCCGAAAAAAGTCATAATGCATCTGCGTGATGTCCTTCTTACCCAACCAACAGAACATCGTTACGTCACACTTACGGAGTCTGCAATCAAGCGAGCAATCCAGTCAGAGAAAACCCGCTTACAACAACTTTTCAGTGGCTTCCAAATGCACAAGCCACTGTTACGACAGATATGAATGCAGAGGCTGCTGACGACATCCCAGGCTATTGTGTCCGTAGCACGCTCTCAACCGCCATCAGAAGTTGCCAAAATCGCCAACCAAGTGGTCGAGCATTTCTAGTCATTTCTGCATAGTTCCAGTAGTCCCAGAGTAAGTGCCATTTCTATTATCTCAGCTGCAGAACAGCCTGTAAGTTCTCATCCAGTCTACCTCGTACGAGTCAAGACCCTATGGGCGGAAGTAGCTGCCTTACACAGAGACCTGGAAAGTATGACGATTAACCGTTCCCAAAACCGATCCCCATGTCGTTGTCATATCAGCAGGTCACCCTGTTGACGTAGCTCATAACTCCGTAAAGACTTCTACTGTTAATATGAACGATATAGTGCTAAGTCACTAGGCTTAGAACCCCTTGGTCTTGTCCTCCACCGCTTCAGGACAGTCGGACCGCCGAAGTGTAAAGGCGACGGACGTCACCAGCCTGTCCATTTCCAGTCGCCTTATGTTTATTCAGGATCTCTCCACAGGGACTGCATTCCTGGTGGACACCGAAGCGCAGGTTACCGTAGTCCCACGGAGCCCCTCCAAGGTGATAAAATCAGGCGCCCTTCATCTCCGTGCCGCCAGTGGCACTGTTATCTAGGCTTTTGGTTAGCATTCGCTAACGTTGGATTTGGATTCCTGGCGAAACTTTCGTTGGCTTTTCGTTGTTGCTGCCACTCCATTTGCCATAATCAGTATCGATTTTCTACGGCATTATGACTTTTCAGTCGATACGCGACGCCGGAAGCTAAAGGATGCCGTTAAAGACCCGAAGTTTAACAGCAATCGCACGACCGTCGCAGTCGTCAGTCCTAGTTACGCGGCACTGAATGCTGTACCGTCTTTTGAGGAACTTTTTCAACAGTTCCCACAACTAGTTTGGGCATTGAACGCTCTGCCCGCTGTAGCTCACAATGTCACAGGTCACATAAAAACCAAAGGCCCACCCGTATTGGCTAGGCCACGTAGGTTGGCTTTTGAAAAGCCTAAAGCTGCTAGGGCAGAATTCGACCACATACTCGAACTCGGGATCATTTACCCTTTTGATAGTTTTTGAGCCTAACCACTGCATTTGATTCCCAAAATGTCAAGGGACTGGCGTCCTTGCGGTGACTTCCGTTGTCTTAATAGAGTAACACTCCCTGATAAGTATCCCATTCCACACGTACAGGATCTCACAACCCGCCCCGCTGGCACAAAAATCTTCAGCAAAATTGATTTAGTCCGCGCGTATCACCGAATTCCATTGGCGACCGAAGACTCAATCGGGACCGCTGTGAGTACCCCATTTGGCCTTCATGAGTTTTTGCGATTGCCATCTGGATTGACCACTGTCGCCCAGATTTTTCAGAACTTTATGCACGAAGTAATCCGTGTTCTAAACTTCGTTTATCCCTACCTCGACGACATTCTATTTGCAGGCCGTTCTGAGGAGGACACCTTTCGCATCTGTGTAGTTTGTGTGAACGGCTGACCAGTTATGGTACTACGGTCAACCCAACAAAATGCGGGCTAGGCAAGTCGATTATCGAGATTTTAGGTTGCCGGATTTTAACCGATGGAATTGCTGTCCTTCCCCCCAAAGTTCGGACCATCCAGACTTATCTTGAGCCTTCTTCCTTTAAGCAGCTTTGCAGATTTTGTGGCCCGGTAAACTGCTGTTGTCGACTGGTTCTTCCTTGCGCGCATACTATGCAACAAGTGACCGATCTCCTCTGTGGATGCTATCATAATTTGTCATTCACTTATTCAACGTGTACAACCTTTAAAGAGCTAAAAGAGGCTATTTCCAAAAAAGCCCTGCTTGCTCATCCTGGCCCTAGCTCATGGTTGTCAATTGCAACGGACGTTTCCGATACACCCGTTGGCAGTATGTTACAACAGTACGTTTGACGTAGTAGGTAACCCCTAGCATCCTTCTCAAAACGGTCGTGACCCATGAGGTCTCATTTCAGTACTTTAGGATGGGAACTGTTTGCAGTTTAACCCGCAACGCGCCATTTTCGGCATGCTGTTAAAGGTTGACAGTTCACGATCTACGCTGACCATAAACCATTGGTGTATTCTTCGAACTCAACGTCTGACAGATATTTCCCTAGAGAAACAAGGTATTTGGACTATATTTCTCAGTTAACGACAGGTATGCGTCTCAGTTATTTTTAATGCTGTCGCTGACGCACTCTCATGTGTGCATCGGGTAAGCGATTCTACCTTCACTCCGTTTGGTCTGGCCGTCATGTCTGCTGCACAGACAGGCAACTCGGCAATTATCCGTTTCACGGGATTCGCCCTGAAGGTCGTTCAAAAGGCAAAACGGTCCTTTTGGCGCGAATCCTCGAGTTGTAAAAAAAATTTGAAATTTTAAAATAGAAATTTCAGACAAAGTGCTTACAGTACATCAATTGTGAATAAGCGGCGTTAATGAAAAAATTGAAATACATCGAATTTGTCCCAAAAGCACTGGTTTGGTGACGAAAATTTTTCCCACCATTTTCGCAAATATAACTCGTTATTCGCGTTAGCTCACTTTTTAAAGTCTTATAACTGCAATCCTTGCCATTCAC
>JTDE01006955.1:21036-33496 GCA_014338405.1 Paragonimus skrjabini miyazakii | reverse complement strand
GGGCGGAGTCAGTTCGGTAAACTGAATACCCGGGGACACTCAGTTCACTGTCACTGATGTCACCTGTGAGCCAGGTCTCCGTGATAACAAATATGTGCGGTTGTGTATCATGAATTATCTGTCTAATTTCCGGTAATTTATTAAACAAACTCAGACAGTTCGTATACATGCACTTAGGAGCTACTTCGTCACATGACCTCTCGAATAAAGAGAAAGGAGAGCGCGAGGAAGAGTTTGGGAGAGAAGGCCTAGAATCGAGGCGGGTGGTGGTGTTGGGCTCGGCATGTACTGCCGAGTGGTTCTGCTGGCCCTCCTTTGAGACTGTGGGCGTAACGTTACTGTTTGTGCGTACGTCAACGTCCCTACAGGACGCTTGACCAGCACGTTCTGTGTCGCAACTTGCGACCCTTGTACACCTGCTAAATTCCACTTTTTCGGGGGGTGATTGAGAGTTCTCACCCACGGAAAATTTGACTTCTTTGTCTGCCGGATGCAGGGTTTGAAGGGAGACAGTGTGCGCGGTTGTACAGAGTTACTGCTAGATATGGTTTGTGGGATGTGCCAATGAAATGCTTTTTGCTTTATAGGCGGCAGCCCCAAAAGGCTCTTGTCGTTTTTAATTTTTGGAAGAAAGAATTTCGTGTAGGGCCTCTTGGTGGCTTTTGGCGTGGGTAACTTGGAGAGAGGCATTTTTGCGATATCTTCAACAATTTGGCCCTCGCTTGGGGCGTCGGCCGTTGGGATAACGACTACGGAAACAGCATCCTCCTTTTCCACCACTGGCATATAGGCCTGTGTGGATACTTCCGGAGCAGAAATCATGACTTTAGTCTCCAGTTGTAATTTCCGGTCCACCAGGATTGGTGACTTAGTTTTAGTCTGCTGCTCCCGTTTCGTCCTCTCTTGCCGAGAGCAGTCGAAAGAAACACCTTTCAGCCGGAAGTTGGTGTAGTTCAGAGCCCCGGATTTTTCCACCACTGTCTCGGGACTCAGCATGGCTGGGAAGGTTACCAGAAGGCCAAGTGACATTTTGGTGGCTTTGGCGCGTAGCCTGCTCGCGAGTACAATATTTGTGGCGTCCGGTGAGAACGAAGAAGCCAAGACTGACTTAGCTAGTTCGGTTGGTGAAGATGTTGTGGGGCAGCGGCCCCAGAAAACAACTCTCCTTTCTCTGAGAGCTTTTTCTTTCATAGTCGCCGCTGCCTCCTTTATATGTGCAGTTGACGGGGCAACTGCCGTCTTGGTGACCGCGACACCAGTGATGGCAAGCGCTATGTATTCGTTTAATGACTGGAGTTCCAGCTTCATTTCGGCCAGAGTCCTGTGGTATTTCTCCATCTTATTCCCCATAGAAGAAACAGAAGGACAAATAGTGCTAAAAGCAACTCCGCATTCACAGTTGCAGGTTTTCTGCGTCGCTACACCTTTCTTAACGCATGCGTGACCACTTAGCGGCAAAGCGGCGCCTGGACTTTCGTCAAACTTGCAGCTCATGCAGATAAAATTTCAAGCAAAAGAAGAAATTTGCTTATACTGGTGTTCGACGAGGGCAGTGCATTTGTAGTGATACCACCTCTGGCACTGATGGCACTGCGTACCATTTTGCATCCATGACGGCCGCAAATGCTTGCTGCCTGAGTCAATTCAGTCCCAGCACTGTTACCCCTCACTCGTGTCATTGTCAACAGAAACAAGAAATACACAATATAAAACAGATACCGAAACGGATACAATGCAACCCAAAGGTTTCAATATGTAATGATCAGGTATGGTATTCGGTAACGAATAACAGTAATCGAATGCAACTTTTAATGCACAGGTCAACAATAAATCAAAAAATGGTTAGACAATAACAGCGAGAAAATTAGAATCATATTTTGTCACCAATTCGGTTATTTCAATTTCATTTTCAAATTTTGGACTTCTTGAGAGCATTCTCCTGTTTCTGTCCTGATTTTTGACTGATGTGATCCGTAGGTTGACCAGACTGCGCTTTTTGTCAATGCAGATGCGTTCGGTAGTGCTCTAAGGGTAGGGACAATAGAAGAGATGGCAAATCCTGGTTGCCTTGAAGCAAGCACATCATTTTCCGATTAGCGCAGAGTAGGAAATAGATTGCTCCAAAATTTGTTTTTGCTCTTTTTTGAATACATCTATGCTGGAGACCTCAATAATCTTTGCAGGCAATATGTTCCACTAGTTGATTACTCGGTTAGTGAAAAAGTTAAATCAAATGGCTGTAGTAGACAAATGGGTACGCGCTAGACCCTCGTCCATTAACAATTTATAACGCCTTTCCTGAAGAGCGATCGAAACGCAGTGCCAACAGGCATCGGACTAGAGAAGGCAGTGAGGTTTGGAAACAAACCGTATATTTTCAGCAGTTTGGAATTATGATAAGTTGTTAACTCTAGCCAAGTCTGGGACCAACAGCAGCAACCAAGAGGAGAAAGAAAAGATGCGCGAGATGGGCCACCGTGCACTCGGCTGCACTCAAAAGCGCGCCAGGCAAAAAGTGCGTGGAACTTTTGAGTGCGTTAAGCAGCGTTCGAAAATGTTCGGGTTAAACGACCCTGAAGCATGAAATAGTAGATGAGTCATTGGGAAAGGAGCAAACATTTACTGCGTATAATTAGTTACACGATTGAAGAAAGTGGCACTGAGTTCATATCAGGCCTGCTATAGCAGGCGCACACAGAATCATGCGTACAGAACAAACAAGTGGGAGAACACGGTTGCAGCCGGGATCCTTAGAGAAGCCACACGATCGCTGGTCACTACATGGCCAATCGCGATCCTGTTTTCTTGATAGTGAACCTGTTTTGTTCATTGTTCATTGATAGGAGACAAAAGTCGCTGACTGTGTTGGCCTCTTCGCTGAGCGTCTCGACACCGGAGTAAGCATGGTTAACTATCCTCCTTCTTTCAGCGCGCCATCATAGGTTCATCTAGGAGCCCCTTGAAGCCCACGTCACTGGGTGCTAGCACCATCTGCGCTGGTAGCGCATTCCAACTATTAACGGCCCGCCGTGACAGTCGAAATACGGCACGAAGTCGTCCCGATCGTTGTTTGAGAATCGTGAATGGAGAACCACGGAATCTGTGCTCATTTCGGAGGGGGAAGTCTGCTCTGAGCTCTTCACACATGACACCTCGCAAAATGCGACGCACCATAGTCAGGTCACCGCGGAGCCGCCGGTAACTCTGAGGGTACATGTTCAGATGCTCTAACCGCCGGTTATAGAAGAGGTCCCTCATCCCCAAAACCATGCGTGTGGCTGCCCTCTGTACGCTTTCAAGTTGAGATACCTCACTCTGTGTACAGAGAAACACTTCGGCGTGGCCGTACTGTAGTCTCGGACGAACATGAGATGAGAAGAGTCAGAAAAAGACTTCCTTGGACACTATAGCAAAAGATTGACAAATGGCCCCTTGCACTCTCCTGGCTTGAACACAAGCTTATGTTGTGTGAGCCTGCGTTTCAAGGGTGTCAGACACTAACACACCAAAGTCACATTCTGTATTACACCGCGCCAATAAGTGACCTCCAACATCATATCTTTGACATCCGTGATATCTCCCAGGTGCATGAGGGAGCACTTTTTCGGGTTTAGTGACAAGCCTCATTGCACCGTCCATGTTGAAATCTGATCTAAATCCTGTTGTAGTACATCGCTATACTCGTCTGAAGGGACTATCCGCCACACTTCCAAGTCATCCGCGAAGACGAGGGCAAGCGAAAGCAACTGGTTCAATAAATCATTGATGAAGACCAGAAACAGCAAGGGCCCGAGCACTGACCCTTGTGGCACACCACTTGGGGCAGGCAGCCATTCAGATAATCGTTGATTGACCCTAACTGTGAATGACCTACCACGGAGGAAGCCTGCTATCCAATTTGTTATGGGCAAGCTGAAAGCGTACGCAACAACTTGGTGAGCAAATGATTGTGAGGCACCCTGTCGAACGCCATGCTGAAGTCGAGAATCACCACGTCCTGAGTTTTACCGTCTGCTCTCGCTTCCACCCATCGCTCTCTGGCAATCAGGAGGCTCGCCAAGCAAGATCGCCCCCTTCGGAAACCGTGTTACTTCTAGCTGAGAGTCGAGAGTTTGTCCAGATGCCCCTGGAGACGACGAAAAATCGGCCGCTCCATTGCTTTACCAAGCACGCAAGTCAAGGATACTGGTCGGTAGTTGACAACTTCCTATCGCCCTCGTCCTTTGTACATAGGTGTAATCACTGCTCGTTCCAACTCCGTTGGCAGTTTACAGTCGTCCGAGAACTGTTGGTACTGGTCCGTCAGTGGCACAGCCAATTCCACCGCCAGTTCACGCATCAATAAAGGGTGATGTTGTCCAGACCGTTTCCGCTCTGATCTATCAGTGCCGGGATTGCTGCCTTAGTTCTGGTCCGCCGGCGGATGTACGCCCAGAGCCTCTTGAGTGCTGTGGCGGATTCCACGGCCAGCCTTGCCTCGAATTGCTGGCGCTTTCTTATATTTATAAACTTACATTCGTTCCGTGTCTTTTGGTAAGTATCGTAGGCCCCATGACCAGCCCGGTAGTTCATCCACTGTCGGTGTCTGCGCCTGAGGATGGCATACAACTCGACATCAACGTACGGTGGTCCCTTAGAGTGGTAACGACCACGAGACACCGGTGCGAACCGTCCCACCAGAGCCAGCATGTTATCTTTGATCTTGCACCAACGTCCATCAACCGTGTTTGTGCTGCCGCCCCAGCGGTATTCGCGCGCAGCCTCCCTCATTACTCCGAACGGAATTCTCCTTATATTCCGTCGAACTTGGGTAGTTGTTTCCCGCAGTTCACATCTTGTCCACCATGTATCTCGTAGCGTGTGGTCACTCCTTCCTATTGGGGGCAAGGTGTTAACACGGTTGTTGTCGGAATCTAACGCGGAAAACACTAAATCCAACCCAGAGCGGCATTTAGCCTGTGACCGTCTGAGAGCTTCCACATGCTGGTACGAGCACAGCTCGTCCACGACTAGCCGAAGCAATGTCTCTGAAAAGGCTAATGTTCTCTAGTTGATGTGAGGTGCTTTGAAATCCTCGATAACAAGCGGTGGTTAGATGCTCCAAACATCCTTAAATCGTCTAACAGTTGAAGTGGAACCGATCCAGGAGAGCGACCATGGTAGAGCTGTTTGGCGTTAAATTTGTCTTGCACCACATTCCCTCGTTGGTACCGTCGTCATCGGCTCTGGCTAGCACGAGAGTGGCGGGAATGTTATCACGAATAAAAAGCATCATCCCTCCTGCTTGTCGATCACTAATACTGGAGCGGTCCGAGCGGAAGAGGATATATCCGGGGAGGGAGACTTCAACGTTAATCACGTCTTCTGACAACCATGCCTCAGCAAGGGCCACGGCTTCGGGGTTAATACTTCCAACCAATTGCTCTACCTCATCCAGCTTGTTTAGGAGGCTCCGAACGTTTGAGTATACCATTCTCGTCCGATCTAAGCTTGCTTCCATTTCCCTGTACTGGGGGAGAATGGCGGGTAGTCTTTCTGGAGGCTCTGTCGCACCACCTTCCTAGGGGTAACAGGGGGAACACTATGTGCGTCCAACGGACTTAACCCTTCTCCGCCTGACCTGAAAATTCTGAATAAACAAGTTTGACTCCCCCTTGTCTTTTCTATCGTGCAGTTCCGTTAGAGCAGCCTTCAGGCGTTCAAGATCATCTGGGACCGGTTCTCTTGCTATGCGGACGTCCACACAGCGCAACTTTGACGACCGCTGCAAGAGCACGTGAACTTCAAGTGCAGTTCCCAGAACCACTTTGAGTAGTCGCCGTGACGCACTGGCATCATCCGCCTTCCGGCCAAGTCAAAATGCTGAGCGTACTGTTATTTTAGCAGCTAAATCTTCCTCCTCAGTTGTGAACATCTTAATAAGCAAATCACGAAAAGCGGCAATGTCGTGATCCAACCTTGACTGGCAAGTTTGGGTGGTAGCCTCAGGGAGGTTGAATACTATCACATACTGATTGTATGGTGGGTATACTTTCGTAAATCTCGGTCGAGCTTCCTCGTTCTGAATGCCTGCGGGGGTGTCTGCATGACTACTTTGGACATATGTAACCTCTGCGACTGTGGGTCTGGGGGAGGATGTGGCCATCCTTGGCTTGCTCTTCCGTTGGTGTTGAACTCCGGTTTTCTCCTTCCTCGGTGCGGCTGGCCCCTCCAAGGCTCTCACAACCACATGCTCCAGGACCCTCACACCTACAACTTTTGGGACCACCGCAACCCCGTCTTCCGTGTCCTCCGCAACCACATCAGCGAATGACCGTCCAGAAGGCAGTGGGGTACCCGTGCACAGCTGCGATTCTACGATCACCTCTACCGGTGTACTACATATCCCTTAATCCGGCAATGGATGCGTATCGTTCATCGCAATTATGGATGGTGGAAGGTGAAGAGAACTCAATCTAACACCTGCAGAGCGACACTTCAGGCAACAAACTTTAAGCCGATCCTAAATACTCCTCCTGAGGCAATTGTATAGCTCCGCGGTGACTGAGGCGCAGGTACGGTGCAACCACCCATCACAAATTTCACACTGCAAAGCTTGAGTTCGTTTACCGATGCCCCTTCCACACTGTAGACACTGCGACGGTTCTTTCACAACGGCAAGCGTCGTAATCTGATAATCTGGGGGGAAAAATATGCCACCAGTTGATCGAACACAGAAATTATCAGATTTGATGGGGGGAGTAAGTGTTGATTTAGCTCCCCAAACTCGTTTTGTGCTCATAATTTGGAAAAAGCACCATACAGTAAACATTTAACCACGCGTCTTGACCTGTTAAATATCCGTCCTAACCTATCACGAACAATCATACCGGGGAACCTATGCCGTGTGATGAGTAATCCTGTACGCTTCAATGAGGCCTGCTCTTACTTGCCGGCGTTCGAACGAGAATAATTTCAAGGAACTTAGTCGGTCTTGGTAGCTTAGACACTTCCTACCACCATACCATAATTGCGGGGAGCTTTTGTACTTTTCCGAGGATAACTGTTCTTTCTGGGATACAGTGACAAGTGGGGGCGAACTGTGGCCAAGTGCAGTGAGATGAACACTGTTGGACATCGGTTAGCGATCAATAATTTCAGTCGATTTAACGCTCGCCGTGCTTTTGTCGCGGCTCCGGCACATTGAGCAGACGGAGTAAACGTGTTAGTGATTTGAATGACAGGTCTCTTGTTTGCTGTTTAGTTGTTAGTTCAGCTGTCAGTCCATGTGCATCTCTTTGGTACCTGGGGGGTTGGCTGGGGAACATTAGCAAAGATATGACTTTCGAGAACATCCAGTGGTAGATTTCACTTCAATGTTCATTCGCAGATCTTCAGAACGTCTTTCTGTGTAGCGTTCGAGTACGACGCGCTTCTCACCGGCTTTATATAATCCGCACACAGGCGACATGGGCAGACAAGATTGTCGGTCAAGTCATTTATGCATACTATGGAGAGCGGATTGGCGAGGATTGACCCATAATGTACTGAGAACCTTCGCCTGACAGCGCTCCTCTTACTCTCACTCTAGAAGACCTTCAAACTAGGATTATCTCGATCCACCTACAGAGTCTAGGGGATAGTTCATGTTCTTTTACCTTCCAGTCCAAGCGCTTGTGGCTGACAAAATCGAAGTTCATCTGAAAATATCGGTAGCACACCCCAACTACTTTCCTTCTATCCAGCTTCCCTCTTACAATGTTTAATAGCGTCAGCAGCTTGGTAAGTTAATATTTGCCCTCTAGAAAGCCATGTTGAGGACATTTGGAGAATTTCTGCTCGCAGAGAAACCTCCAGATCCTCTCCCGTAGTATGCGGTCAGATATTTTGCTGACAACATTAGTGAGGCTCACCGGTCTATAAGTTCCGACCCCTGATCGGTTACTATCTTTGAAGGTGAGAAATATAGTGGCTTGTTTCCACTCTCTCACAACTACTCCTGTTTCTGATGTGAGATTGAAATGTTAAGCAAAATTTGACGCCAGCAATTCGGCCAGAGGTTTTAGGATGGCCGGATGTGGTCCGGTCCTGCGGATCTTGTGCTGTTTAGATGGCATACCGCTCGCTTATGTTCGTGGGGTGCAATGCCCTGATCCACCATGGTTATGCCTATGGTGTTACCGCAGGGTTCGGATGCTCCATTGCCTGAGCGATGAACACTTTGAAACGGTGCCATGAACGCGTCCCCTATGGCCTTTTCCGTCGATATATACTCTCCGTTATGAGAAAGTATGGTCACATTTTACTTTCTTAGAGAAAACCAGGACTGGGAGTAACCGTTATAACTTTTGGGGTAATATCACTTGCTGAGTTGAGCGCATAGACTAGACGAGCATTCCCTGCTACTGTGAATGCTTCATTTTGAGCTTATTTGCATAGTATAAAGTTTTTCAAATACTTTTGCTTAATATAAGCTTTCCAAGCCAAATACTTGCATTGGAAAGCTCTCTTGACTCTGGGGCGAACCCATGGCTTCCGACCCTATTCTCCGCCTCGTTTCTGTGGGACGTTCCTGTCTGCAAGAGCCCAGAGGTTGTCAACGTATGTTGTAACAAGCTATCGACGTCCTCTATGGAAACTATGGGGTTCTAGGTCATTCTTTCAGCTTCCTGAATCAGCTTTTTTGAACAACTATGTGTGTGCCTGTCTTACCAATAGAGAACATTGGAGCGAGAAATAAATAATCAGGTGGTCATTCGTTCATAGTGGTACTGCAGACAACACGTTATTGATGTCGCTGCTGGGATGAGTTATGATTAAGTCTAACGCTGAGGCTATCTGGCCAGGTCGGGATCTCGCAGCCACTCTAACATGCTGTGTTAGTGTGAACTTGTTGACTAAGCTAAGCAATTTGTGATCAAATTCTCCGTAACTAACACATCGCAATCGCTAGTTGAATGTAAGCGCATTGAAACCCCCACAACCAGCATAAGGTAGCCTGATTGGCAAACCGACTGGAATGACTTCATAAAATCATTGCTGCAGCAATACTTCGTCTTCCTCTGGTTGTGCACCCGGACTTCGATACACCCCGAAAACTACCAATGGGGGGTTGACATGAAGAAGCCTGACGGCGGTTTGACTACTCACGCAACTGCGGTTACAGTTTATGGGTGATCACCTTATAGAACTTTTGATCAACCACTGGCAACCGCCTTGCCAGGATCACTGTGATGCCATTGGAACTCACGCACCCAATCCCCCAAGTCTAGTTCTTCTTTGAGCTATCTTTCTGTGGGCAAGCAAGTATCTCCGGAGTGAGTCGCTGTTTGCAGCCCGTCTCTTTTATTAAGCAGGCCGCACATATTCGCCAGCATGCATTTCAGACCCGTCGATCTGTCTTTTTGACTACTCCGCAGATTCGTGATATCTAATCCCTTGAAGGAAACCTCCGATGGGTAGGTTCGTTTCTTGGATATGAGGATGTAAATCGGACCGATGTAAACCACCTACCTCATAGGTGGTTGGCTCTTCTAATCTGTTGCGTCGTCGTTTTCTTCCCTTGGAACTGCGATTTGCTTCCTGACCCTGATTTGTGCCGAGACGCTGGCTTTTGATTTCTGGTGCAGCCAAAATCGCCGAATACTGGTCAGATTTATAACGCGTCGCTGTGCTTTCTGCAACTTTTCTGCGCGGTATCCTCTGAGCTATCGTGTCAGCTTTAATTAGTACCAGATTTCGAATGTTACGGTCCCCAAATTCGACCAGGAGCGATCTGGGACCGTTCTTGTGCGTGTTAGTAACAGTCTACTTACCGATTATGTGTACTGCGCGCTATTTCGTCGCTGCGGCTAGTTCAGATTTTTGCACAACAGAACTTATTGTCTTTCCGAGGATTTATGTTTAGGATCTTGAATGACCGGTTCGGGAGCGTGGATAACTATGTTTTTGTCCCTTTCCAGGATGGCCTCACAGTAACTTCGTTATTGTCTAACCGCATTAATATATTTTTGCAGGGTTGCCTTGACGTTACGTAGATGTTGCCCCTCTTGTATTATCCGCGTGAGCACCGCATCGATGTTGGTCGGGCTACTGGGATTTAGGTGCACGCGGTAATTTAGAGATGTCCTACAATCTTCCTTTATTTGCTCACTTAGCGTCAAAATTATGGTGATCCCTGAGCAGCCCCATTACCCTTTGGGAGTTTTGGGAGACCAAAGCGCGGCTCTTAAGGCGTATCACCGTTGACGTAAGTGGCATTGTGCGCATAAGTGGGCTACTTCCTGGTGTGGGGCGTACGGACAGCTTGCGTTAGTCCGACGGAGTGTGCCCATCCTTTTTCGAGGTTCCGTGTCGTTTAGTCACGGTTTTTGCAGGAGCAGAATTTTGAGTTTGGTTAGTGGTTTGACTTGGGGAACGGTTATTGGAAGTCGAGCTCTGCGAAACATCTTTTGCGGATTTCAATCTGTCCGAAAAACTGAGCGACTTTACTCCTCTGTTCTTGCGTTCTGCACAAACCCAGCAGGGGTCAAAATATTTGCCGTACAGTTCATGTAGCTCTGTGCTCATTCATGCACACGACTGATGACAACATCTATCGCATCTGTCATGTCGAATTTCCGCCATAACCTTTTTGCCACACTGCTTTTAAAGGCAAAGGTAAGAGTCTTGGGGCATATCACTGGCAAGATGTTTGGGCGGCCGAGATAACTTAATTTCCAATCGGATAATCGACACTGCCTTGCGAACAACGGCAATTTGCTTTCGAGAAGCTTAACTTAATAACCGAATGAGAAACACACAAAATATGAAAAAAGGAAGGGAACAACGTATCTTCAAAACTGAATCGACCGCGAGTACAAGCCAATAATTGGTGAGCATGCGAATTTCGAACGTTCCGCTGCTGTCGTTCTTTGCGTCCTGGTGAGGTCGTGCTTTCACATCTTTCCATAATTTTGGTTTACTTGACGTACGCCTAATGAGATTTCTTTTCCACCATTCATCGATGAAGTGTGTGGGAGCGACTTATATAGTCGATACAGCTCATACTCGGGTCGATCCGTGTCGAACAAACCCCTGATAACGAGACCTTGTGTATTCTCCCAGTCGAAGTGGAGAGAACGTTGAATGATACACCATTGGTGTCCGTTACATCAAATGTTCCAAACGAGTTGGCATTGTCGCCCAATGATATTTTGCTTCTGCCAGGTAATCATGGAATTTGTCCCGAACAGACGACGTTGCAGCTGTTCAAACAAAGACGGAAGCAGACAAATTATCAGGCCGGACTCTTTTGGAGTCGTTGGACGAAACAGTATCTTCCCACTCTGCAAGCACGGCAGAAGTGGATACGTAAAGAATGCAACTTTCGGTCGAGAGATGTCGTATTGGTAACCTCATAACCCTTACCAAGAAACGCATGACCTCCAGGTGTAATGGTTAGTTGTGATGCTGACGGATACGGTTTAGTGCGGACTGCCGTAATGAAGACGAAATCCGGTGAAGTAAGACGAGATATCAGACATCTGTGTATTCTGAAGGAAGGAATGACGTAGACCAGAAGGTGTGCAATCGGCACCTAGTCCTCCTTGTGAGTGCAAGGTGTGGGTCATGGAGAACGGCTTGTGCCTTAACGTACTCTTCAATGTCGGACTCTTGAAGAGCTCAAATAGTGGGAGACATGGACAATGGTTTCACCGCATTGTGGTTCCTTGGGGCTGGTGTCGCGTTGTAGGTCAACGTTTGTTGACCTAGTAGCTAGTCAGGTTTGGAACCAGAGCTGGGCGGAACCATCTTTCTCCGGGCATATTTCCGTCGCGTTCGGATTTTATGGACCGGTGTATCGAATTTTGGAGCCACAGTCATGTGAAAATCCGACCCAACCACATTCCCCAAAAAAGTTTATCCCCGTATATTCTACCGCCCCTGTTTCTGGCCGTTAATTGACGTTGGCCCATATGCTTTTGTTTTATAGCGTCACTTGTCATTTGTGCGAATAGCCACTTGTCACTTTTTGTACTTTGCTTGAGTGGTACGTGCATCACTTTTTGGAGTTCGGCTCGTCCCAGTAGTTTTTCAACCTGTTAACGGCTCGAAAGAACTCTGTTGGGTATGAATGTCATATTATGTGCATACAGTTCATCATTAGCTTATTTGGCATCGAATTGTAATTATTTCCAGGAAACGATCTGTCGATCGAAACAGTTGAGGTTGTCTACTTGTTGATTTTGATCATTCGTTCAATAGCACAGCGACACTGTGCACCAATCTTGTTTTGACCATTTGAGATCGTTGGTTTAATGCTACGCGTTGCTCAATGTATTTGTGGAACATCGTACAATGCTCCTATAACTTGGAACGGATCTCAGTAAGGATCAGCGGTCGATAGTTTGCAGGAAGTTATAATAATAATGGTATATTTCTCAACGTATTTGTGAGAAACACGCTCAGAAAGCGTGATCAGTATACACATAGTAACGTG
>JTDE01006953.1:4663-29460 GCA_014338405.1 Paragonimus skrjabini miyazakii | reverse complement strand
CAACATTTTGCAACATTTTGCAACATTTTGCAATCATGAAAGGAATGGACATGTCGGAGACTCTCATGTACTATCGGAGATTCATCAACGATATTGGATTTTGCAAGGAACCTCGACAGTCCGCAGACTGTTGCAACGTTGCGCAAAGTGTAGGATTTGGAACGCCAAACCATGTGGTCAGCAGATGGCACATATAAGCGAGGATCGTTTTTTGGTCTTTCAACCGACATTTACTGCCGTGGGCATAGATTACTTCGGTCCTCTGTTCGTCAAGCATAAGCGAACAAGAGAAAAGCGATTTGGATGTATTTTCACTTGTCTTTCTGTAAGAGCAGTACATATAGAAGTGACACGAACAATGGACACGGACTCCTTTTTGTGTGCGTTCCACCGGTTTGTTGCAAGACGTGGTGTTCCGTCCAAAATCTACAGCGACAATGGATTGAATTTTTGAGGAGCCGAGGCAGAGTTGAAAGACATTATTAATTCGTGGAATCAACACAAGAGAAGTTGCTGTTTTACGGAAAGAAACAGT
This sequence comes from Paragonimus skrjabini miyazakii, assembly GCA_014338405.1. NCBI lineage: Eukaryota > Metazoa > Platyhelminthes > Trematoda > Plagiorchiida > Troglotrematidae > Paragonimus > Paragonimus skrjabini miyazakii. The sequence goes on along the minus strand of JTDE01006953.1, from coordinate 28,925 downwards.
GAATGGCTATTCAATTCACCGTACGCTAGTCATCGTGGTGGCGTATGGGAACGCCTGATTCGTTCGATAAGACAGATATTCCGACTGCTTACGGACGATTAGATCATAGATGATGAAGTTCTGCAAACCACCATGGTAGATGTAGAGAGAATACTCAACAGTCGACCGCTGACTCCCAATCCAGGTCATCCGGGTGATTTAGGGACCCTATGTCCGAATCAGTTACTGGCTTTGACTAGCGAACGGTCTACGGAGCGGAAGGAGCCTCAGTTACCGAACCGTTTGAGTAAACGATGGCGACAAGTGCACCACTTGTCCAACGAATTCTGGAGAAGGTGGCTGCGGTGTTATCAACCAGCACTACAGAACCGGCAGAAATGGCACGAAAGAAAACGAGACCTGAAGATAGGGGACCTAGTTCTAGTAACTGATATTCGCACATCAAGAGGTCTGTGGCCGAAGGGCATAGTAGAAGAAATGAGAAGAGGGCATGACGGTCTGGTGAGAGAAGTAGTTAGACGAACGAACAAAGGAAAATTCGGGAGAGACGTTTGGCAAGTTTGTATGTTAGAAGAAACGCTCAAAGAAGAGAATGCCGCCGGTTCTGCGATTGTCGGGGCAGTGTGAAACCCAATTTCACATTTCACGTAACTCTACTCACATGTTTACAGTATCATGTCTTTATCCCCTAATTTAACGTGACTCGTCTGGTTGCAACGCTCACTCTTACTCACAACCGTTTGATGTCAACATTTAATATCTTCCCGTAAACTCTTTATCGGCCGTTAACTGTTGGACTGTATCTGAATTTATCATTTACATTTTGATTCCTACCACAGTGTACCACATTTGTTTATATGTGTAGCAGTAACGCACTACATATTTTACCGCTGGAATTAACTGAACGGTTTGTCACGCTTCCGCTGCACTGTTATATACGTTTGTAAACCCGGTCGTAATTTACTGTACATTTCAATTGTTTATTATTGTACTTGCAGAACCATGTTTGATAGCAGTATATACATTTACGTATAGTCTTCTGCCCTCTATCCATTTTAATATATCTATATATATATAATGTTTGTTTGATTACGGATCCCAGTGTGGATTTAAACGTCACAGTAAATCGTTCACTACTCAGTGTTTGCCCTTTTAGTACTTTAAATAAATTAATATATATATTCAGCCCAGACCGTGCGTAAGACCAGGTTACCTGGACACATAATTCGAATCTTCCGGCGATTTAACAGGGAGCATGAACAATGACGTCATCCTGATAGGTTTCAATACCATCTAAGTCTTTAGTAGTTGTATTCATGACATAATGGAATACAGCTGGCAAAACGTTCAGCCCTAAAGGTAGAATATTATATCGATACAGTCCGAATGGTGTAGTTATTACGGTCAAATTGCTTGATACTTCATCAATTGGTATTTGTAGATAAGCATCTTTTTAATCAACCTTTGAAAAGATCTTAGGACCTGACAAACGATACAGTATGTCATCAGGTTCTACTGTTGTGTAGGTGCATCGTAGTGGACGTGTATTCAACGTTAACCTGTTGTCACCACAAATTCTTTGTGTAATTCCATCATCTTTTAATGGTGTCACTATTGGAGTTGCTCAGTTTGATGAGTCAGCAGGCGTTACTATTCCATCATCACACATGGACTGCAATTTTTTGTGCACAAGTTCTCGTAAACCAAATCGGACGATTTATCTCTTAAGTAAGACTAGATCCTCCAAGCTTCAAGCTTTACCTTCGGTATTCGCATTCCCCCTGTGGCCTTAGAACAGTCCAGTATAATTTTTCCAATGTCAGTGTAGGTCACTGACGTCAGTAGCGAAATGTCAGAATGTAGCAGTCACAAACTTCAAGTCCAAGAATAGAAGGACCTGAGCCTGAAACCAAAAATTGACAGTGTAATGGACAGGTGGGTGTGCGCTAGGCCCTCGTCCACTAACAACTTAATAGGTAAATGGTGCATCCACGGCCTAGTCCTGTGAGACGATCCCTACGAAACATATGATGTTCCATGAGGTTTATTCGCGTGTCCAAATTGTCAGGGGAATACCACATCTTAGTGACGAAAATGATATGGAGGTTAGACAGAAAGACAAAAGACCTAAAGAAGTCCATCCTACTTATCAATGATCTTAGGTTCCAGAAATATAAAGCATCCTTCCCCAGTTACGAATTTGAATAGTGAAATCAGAAAACCAGTTTTGCAAGATGGTAGTACCACTTCGTATGCTCTCGTCACTTGCTACACATAACAGCGGTGAACATCAAAAATCATTTAAGCGAATTAAGTTCATATATCCGTCAGTGTATACATTCAACTATCATTGGTCAAAACCGTGGCAGACGGAGGTTCAAGGTAAACAGCTCTTGCGCAGAGAGGGTTGGCTTGCTACGCATGACAAACAAGGCCTCGAGTGACTCGAGGATGACGGGCTTATGATGACGCATCAGCACACGGAAAGCGTTTGTCGGGTCAACCACATAGCCGGTTTCCAGCAGATGTCTGGCGATCGAAGAGGCCGGCTTGCGTTCTTTGTTGTGGTTGTCGTGTAGAGTCGCGCCACACATCAAGTCCTCGATATACTTTGGCACATGTTTCTTCATTCCAAGCCGCAGGGATCGATCAGTTCTGCCAATGTAAACGTCACCGCAGCTGCAGGTGAACTGGTAGGTACAATGTGAAGTTGACAGCTCTGGCATCGGGGTTTTAATGAGAGGAAGTGTGAGTGACTTAGTGCGACTAACCAAACGCAGTGTAGCTACATTTTACGAATGTTGGATGACTTGTGTCACTCGTCGCGTTAGAAACGACATATTACTATCTCCTTTGTACGGTAACTGCATGTACACCGGTCTCTTTGAAATAGACGCTTCTTGTGGGTTAACTATGTTCCGTTTGCTGTGAATGTCAATGAAACCCAGTGAAGACCAGGGTATCACGAATAAATTTCAACCCTGTTTCTGGTATATCACTTGTACATATAGTTCGCCCTCTATTCATCGCTGTTGTGTGTAGCAACTGACGAGAACATACGAAATGGTACTACCATCTTGCAAAACCGGTCTTCTAATTTCACTATTCAGATCTCAGGTTTGTTCGTAATAAATTAATGGAATTCTTTCTGTCAGGCACAACATATAAGCTGCTAATGAACTGTATGACGTCGACGTAGCAACCATCCTGTTTTCCAACTTAAGACTCGGAGATGTAAGTTTATGCCACAACTCCGGTTATTCCCTTAAGAATCATGAAAGTTTCTATCGAGTCTCGTCCAACCCTCCTTTGCGCAAAAGAAAAAAGATGAAGTTTCCTTAATCTGCTATTTTGCATTCCCTCAAGCAGCCCTATAAAACTCCTCAGAACTTTCTCTTGTAACTTCACGTCTTTCACCATATTCGGACTCCAAGCCTGCGCATAGTATTTGAGATGCGGATTCACATGAGCTCTATGAAGTGGCAACAACACCCCCGGCCTCCTTGACACAAACGTTCTCTTTAGCGGTGGCTGTGCTTCGCAGCCGCCTTTTTCCTTTTTTACCCCCGACTCCATCAGTGTCTTTCACCTCATCGCAGCGTTCTCCATCAGTGTTTTCATCATTCGGTTTATTACTAATTACTCCCCTTATGCTGCCATATACCTCACTGAGCACAACAAGCGATGTGCCACTATCATAATCCTCGTTCTGGTTTACCCCAGTGTTTACAACAGAAGTACAATCATGGAGTTTACCTATACATGACCCACATATTTCTAGTAGCTCCTTATGAAACACGTGCAAGCCGTAAGCCCACTTCGAGAGCTCGCTGCACCGACAGTGGAGCCACTTTGCACACCCATTAAATTGCATACTTTCGGCGTCGATCTTCAGGTGACACCTGTTATTGTTGCAACCGCCAGCTCTTATACCGATCACTGAATATCTTTTCGTGGACTCACGCAAGGAACTTCAACCAAATTCCACTGCTGCTAGTATCGATTAAAGAAAATTGCTGACGAAAAATGCATAACTAATTTGAAAGAAAAAGAACCAAGTGTGCCGGGATATATGTAGCTCACTTGGACAGCAAATCGTCACACAGCAAGCGTGATAACTCCCGCTCCTTCCGCCAATTTTTCTGGCTCACACAAGTCGCCTCGGGTGCGCCGAATACGTGATAGTGATATTCCAACATTCGGTATCCGAACCACAAGAAAAGCTCTTTCGATATTTTAAAAATATTTCGAATGGAAACGTCAGCTTTCTCCAACTACGCAATCTCGCTGATGCATACTCCTTTCCCACAACAGAAATTCAAACCTTCCATAAAAATCAGCTATATATTACTAAATGTCAGCAATTGGTGTATTATACTAGAACAGTTGTTCAATTCACTGGTGGTGAGTCCATGATTCGTAAGATGGGTCTCATATAGCAGACGATTGAGAAGGTGATTGTGACCCCAACTCAAAAGAGCTCACAACTATTTAGGCATCTCGTCGGTCCACATGAAATCGTGATCTGCAACACTTGTCGCCAGAACTGATTTGTTAAAGCTAATAACAGTTAAGCCACTAGACGTGTCGCCCACCCCAGCATACATTCCTACGTCTTCTGTACTTTGTACGACGATAATAGATCTGCACGGATTTTAGAAAACCATGTCACCTTACCTTATCGTACCTCACAACAGTTTTCCATCTAGGGCTCGTCCCACGAACGTAAATAACACCCATCTCATCCATATACCTCTGAAGGCACTCCTGGAACTGTAAGAAAGTGCAAAATTCACGCTTCTCAAGCGTCGCCTTGAAAGTCGCAATATAATCCACTTCCTACAAATATTATTAGCATTGTTATACGCAATCAACCGCAGCAACAGCAGCCATATCCAATTCCAAAAACGATGTATCATAAGGTCGTTTTTAATTAACAGTTAGTTAAAACAACCAGATGAGTCCATGATGCATATTTCGACTACTTCAATTTCTGCGCCAGGTACCAAGCTATCAAAGCGGGTTTTCTCGGTAAAATAATTTTCCCAAGGACGACAGCTGAGAAAACAACGGTCTACGGTCAGCATTCAAGGCTCTCATAAGAGGGTTTTTTAACGCATCGAGTGCAGTATATTACTGTCTTGTTTGATTCGCCCTGCATCCTGTCGGCCATATGTGGTAGTCGTTCTGCCATATATATTAGGAACCTCATTGGTCTATTCCTGACTCGCTTTTCTCAGCAAACAATGGCACATTGTGCCTTCATTCTTCCTTGTTTTGGGCCAAACGATTGTGCGCGTAAAAGAGAGGGAGGAGTCAATAAGTAGGTTTGAAGTTTCCGATCTTACAACTTTTGCATACTGTGACATTTTTTTCGTTAATGATGTCAAGCAAGTTAACTTGAGTGACAATGGATGTCGGTGACATGCTCGGCCAAGTTATTGGTCCGTGCTCTTACACCAAAGGTTTTACGCATCACTGATAAATATAGTGGCATCCATTCACAGTCGTTCTCAACGGGTAACGTACAGGTGGGTATATGCTAGACCCTCGTCCACTGACAAGTTGAAACGCCTTTTCTGAGGCGAGATCAAGACCTTGCCCCAACAGGCATCGACAAAAAATAACGCAATAGAGTTTGGAAACAAAGCGTATATTTCCGGTTATGTTTAGAAATGAGATTGGCAGCTCAGCCTAGGACCGGCAGCAGCAACCGAACAAGAAAGAAAAGAATGGCACGGTGGGCTCCAGCCTATTTGGTGGCAATCAAAACGCGCCAAGCGGAAACTGCGTGGATCCATCGAGTGCATTAAACAACGTTCTCAAAGCCTAAGTTGAACGAACTTGAAGAACAGAGTGACAAGCGAGTCGTCGAGAAAGTGGCAAGCATTTGCTAGTGTACAGCTAGTTGCACGATCAAAGAAAGCAACGCGAAGTTTTTATCGGGCCTCCTGTGGCAAACGTACATAGAATCACGCGTACAGAAAAGATAAGCGGGAAAACGCGGCAGCGGCTTTTTCATTAAAAAGGCGTCACGATCATTGGTCAATTCAAAACATCTTTCTACGCCATCACATACGTGCACCCACAAAAGAATCTGACATATCATTAACCGATGGATCTGATGCAACCGCGAATGTGTTTGACCTTAAGTTGATTGAGATTCCATTCGATCGATTTAACCTATAACCATCAGGTTTGCCGAATTATTATGTAAAACGGAGTACACTTTGAATTTACGTTTGAACAGTGTTGGCTGTATTGAGTAGCCAAGTTTTGTGAAACACGCACGAGTAGGCGGCTTCTCAAATGTGGTAATATTCTCAGACCAAAGGAGTGAAAATGAAGGGTACTCAGGGATCCGATACTGTTCAAGTTGTGTGCTTGTGAACGGAATTTTGCAGTCTACAACTAGTCCTACACTATAACCAATATGTCCACCGGACCACCTCAACACTGACCCAGGAATCAACCCGGTAACATCCGCTCACGTAGCAGTGACAGAAAATATACAGTAGATACTGATGACACGCAAACAAACACAACATCCTCTACTTCCGGATAAAATTACCATCAACCATTGACTAGCTACTCACAGCTCAGTCTCGCACAACAAACTAATAAATATTGTCCAACCTCGAGATTATTGTTGAAGACGTGTACATGGATAGGGCCCACATCTTGCTTTACGAAACATGAGCACGCTGGCCCCACACCCAGTCTTCTGTTATGATCACGAACTATTTGGGCATGACCACACCTCATCAGTCTTTTGTCGTATACGGGTTCGCGGAACCACTAGCTGTCTTAGCTTAATTGCTTGCGACTGACATATTATTACAAAATAAGGCGGCGCTTATCCCATCATAAGCAACGTCCACCGGGAAGAGATATTGTGTTGCCTGTAGGTGATATTTGTCAAAAGGAAGTATGAAGTTGCCAAGCAGCCACAAGACCACAAAGTTGGACGTTGGTTATCATCCATGCAAGGATAACTGTGTGGTGAGCGTGCGGCCTAGTGGTCTAGGGGTATGATACTCGCTTTGGGTGCGAGTGGTCCCGGGTTCGAATCCCGGCTGGGCCCGTCATTTTGCTTGGTGCCGAAAGACATCACGTCGAAGGAATACGGTACCTTTTCACAAATCTCAGTTTTAATCACCCGAATATAACATTAAGATATACTGCTCTCAAACTAACAAATTATTTATTCGTATTTGTGATTTTTGTGTGTACCCTTCCGAACTGTGGGACTTCGAGTAATGTAAACCTACAATCAATTTAACAGCCCGGATAATCCACCCAGCCCAAGCAGCATAATCAATCCAAGCCCCAAATGACCAGTATGCAAAACGAGGTGGGCCCAGCCGGGATTTGAACCCGGGACCACTCGCACCCGAAGCGAGTATCATACCCCTAGACCACTGGGCCGGCCTTCGTGGTGCCGTGATGTCTCACATGTGCTAACCTAACAACACGTATTATGTGCAGTGACGCTCAAATTTGGTACGTCAACCACTTTCACGGCAAACAGTCACACGTGTAAGTTAATTAACCATCCTGACAAATACGCCTGCATCTACTGCGGTTCCACAAAGATAAGACTTGCATAATTACTGATCACCCTATTAATAAACAACCTTCATCAATTGCCAGGTGCACGTTATCGCTAAATGCCGCGGGTCCTGGATTGTGGAAAATCAGTCTCCTCTGAAGACAAGTATCTAACCTAATTGGCTTTAACTTAGAGTTATATTTTACTTTTCGCCCCGTTTGTACAGATGGACCGAGTCCATCTCGGATTGCCAATGTTTCAAATGTTATTACCGCTAGGACTCAGAAGTAAGCTGTGGTGATTGTCACTGAACCTATTTCTCATTACTGTTGTTTTATTACATTGCTGACTAAAAGTTGTGCAGTTGCGCTCTAGGGATACATTACTTGTTTTGCTTAGTACGGTTGTTATTACTATTGCGCCCAAGCTAGCTCTGGGGTTGAGCTAATTTAACTACTTCATTGCTGTATTCCTGAAACCACCACAATTGGCGTCGCGGACTTCTGCAAATTTCTATGATGGATTCCTATCAACCTGAATTTCTCAATATTCATAATTCGTCGAGAGAAATCGAGGACTATTTCGAACGCTTCGAAATATGGTGTTAGCACGCATTTGCACCCGTCGCAGTGTTATAAATCTGCATCACTTCCTCTGTCGTACTCAACTATCTCTGAAGTAATAACTTTCAAACGGCTAACTTCAGAAACGGCAATAAACTATTTCAAATCCCGTCTAGATTATTAAGGTCAACGCTAGCAGCTGTTGGTGCTCGCCATCTTTGACATCTGATGTGCGACCGTGAAAAAGATCCGTTCGTGTTTGTCATTTTAGCTTCTCGGTCTGCATTTGCTGAAGTTCGATTCATCTATATGTCGAGCATGGTACTGTTGTGATCGCAAAAGACGCTCGGTCCGAGAATTCGTTTACTGCGCAAACGCCTGCATAGGTCATGTCAAAAATCAAACCACAAACGCGTACACTCATTTGCACGTTAGACATTCATTCACATACATCATTGTCATTCGCTTTGGTGTAACTTCTGCCGTAGCGCGTACACACTATTTCGATAGTCTCTTCTTGTCCTTCGTTTCCTGGCGTTTGCAGCTTGCCGTTTTATCCCTGAATGTCTCCTGTGGGTAACATAATGCTTGTGAGTAATATACTACTCACAACGAAATTGTCTGTCATACAACAGTACCACATATAGCTGGTTTATATATCCAACTATCTTCTCATCAGAACTGCAGTGGAGAAGTAGGTGTGCCTTTTATCCTCGTCCACTGACAATTGGAGACGTCCTACCTGAAGAACAGTTGAAATGTAGTCTCAACAGACATCGAACTGAAAGAAAACGGTAGGATTTAAAAACGACTCCCATATTTACAGCTATGGTTGTGAAACTTATAAGTAGTTGGCTTTGAACTAGTCTGGAACCAACGGAGGCATCTGGGAGGAGAGAGTAAAAGAACGGCCGGTGAGCTCCAGTGCAACCGGCGACAATCAACGGCTTACCAAGTGAAAAGTGTGTAGAACCTTCAAACATGACAAACGATACTGGGAAAAGGTACAGGTGGAATGATCCTAAAGGGCAAAATATGAGTCATTAGAAAAAAAGCCGATATTCGCTGCGTGCTACTAGTTGCACGACTGATGTGGGTGACACTGAGTTCGTATCGTTCCCATACACAGAAGCATGAGTACGGCAGAAACGAGCGAGAAAACCCGATTGCAGTCCAGGTCCTCGGAGGAGCTACACGACTGTTAGTCGCAACATGACATCCACATTTTATTAACACATAACATAACACATAATCATCATTCGGGTGAGTAAGGACCGGTGGTCCGTTCACAGTTATGCGTTGGTCTAAATTCTAAACGGCCACTAATTTCCAGCCGCTTTATCTCGGGGTTTTCATTGGGTAACTAAACTTATGGTTGCGCCTTCGTATGTATGATGGCGAAATTTCGATGTGTCTTGACGCGTTGAGTAGAAAGATCTTAAAATTCTATCCGCTGAACGAAAATATCACGTTCTTTTTGGTCAAAGTTTCCAAGAGCGTTTCCTCAACTGTTTTGTGTTTTGATTTCTCCCCACAGACAGCTTGATTCACGCACCCGATTTTCTTTTTTTTTATTATTTCAAAAATGTTGACAGTATGCGCCACTTTCTCAGTTGATTTTGATAGCTGTTATACGTGTAACGTAGTGGTTGAACTTGGGTTACTTTGACTTATTTTCCTTCCTATCCGTTTCACACCTAGACACTCATTATCTTTAACTTAAAAACATCCTCGTTAATATTTTCAAAACCGCTATTTGGATGTATGAGAAATTCATATAAGGAGGACCACGACGGGATTCAGTATAGATTGCTAATATGTGTGCGGTGTATAACGTGCTTGATGTTGTTATTTTGCACCACAGAAAACTCGCCAGAGACGTCCCAAGTTTTCTGTCAACTTCAAAGAAGTAGACATCCACATGAAGCAAGATTTCATTCTCACTTCTTATTCCGGGATAGACATCGTTTATAAAAATATGAAACTTGTTCAACTGAATACAAATAATCGTTTTGAATCGTGTGCGTATAAACCTATTAAGCTCGACTCTATGGTGCCCTTATCCGTTTATTGTTGACCGTGTTATAATTACGACTGTTTTTGCTTTCAAATCTTGTTTGTGCTCACCTCTTTGGTTGAACGAGCCGGGATACCAACAGGTACCCCGCGCATTAAAATGCTTGACGCACGCCGCACGCTCGCTTATCGTTATTTTGTATTATTGTTTCCTCTTGTTATTCAATCGCCCTGACATCAACTTTGTGTCAACAATATACTGCTTCGTTAATCATTACCTTATTCTCAACCGATCGTCCTTGATTCGCTCGATCCCATAGACTGACAGGCCCATTTAACTCATATACGATCTTGTACACGAGTTCAGTGGACCCTTTTCTTCTCTCCCTCGGCATTCTGTTTCTAATGGGTATTGTGTACCAGTATATTTTTAAAATTATATATTCCGTTCGAATTCGTTCCGGTGCTAAAGTTGTTAAGGAGATTGAGTCAGTCTTCGTTTTCTTTATGATTTTTCACATGAATTTATTCCGCATGTAGGGGTCTTGATCCCGAATTGTGATTCGCCGTGTTGGAAATAGAGTTCATCGACCGGCGTATAACATATAATCTGGACAATTCCTGTCAGCTTATATCGAGCCTTCCCTGAAATATGCCGAACTTGGTAACGACGTCTTACTAGGCTGGTCGTCATAAATTGGCTGAACAAGCACTCTCAACCAGGCACAGCCGTCCGATAAAATGCATATTATACGACCGTCACAACGTTTACGGTTGGGTGACAAAAGGCCATGGTTTCCTCTTCCAGATATGCGGCATAAAGTAGGTAAATACCATTTATTAGAATCGCTTTTGCAAGAATTGTGGATGCGACGACTGCCTGAATATACACAGGGGCTGTTATCCGTGTTAATCTTACGTCCGTTGTGTGACCCAGTGTTTTCGGACGGTGCAATACAATAATGTTTTTGAGGCATAGCGCATTCGCCATTAATTGGGCAAGTGGTTATCCACACCAATCCTGCAAATAGCTTCCTGGCCCCGAGGGTGGCCAAAATAGCAGTCCTGCACAGGACAATAGAACATCATGAACACGGCCCCGTGGTGCCAAATGTCGAGATAGCTCCGTTGCTCCGTGACCCGGGGGATCCTTGTGTCAGTATTCAGCTACCAAATCACTATCCAAACTTCCTCCGACGCGTGCCCGATCACTGTCCAGAACAGACTAGCAATTTCGTTGATGCCATGAGGTGTACGGTGAAAACATTAAGCGATGCCCATCACCACTTAGCCGTCGCAGTAGCAGACGTTTAAGTCTACAGACCAACGCAGTAAAACTACGAAAGTTACAAGCCAGTCAAAGAGTTTTCGCTTTTTACTCTAGAAGATTAAACCTCCAGAATGAACTTGAATGACACAGGAGGAAGGTTAGTATCATCCCGGATTCAGCAACGGAGTCACAGTTAGAATCGGGCATTACACTTTGAGCTGCAAGTGGTAGGTCGATTAGAACCTTCAACCGTCAACCGCTGAATCAAAACTTTCGTGTGCGACGTGATTTGTTCTCGGTTTTCCTTATAGCTGATATCACTTTCCCGATTACTGATATCCATTTCTCCGGCATTTCGATTTGCCTGTCAACACACGTCGATCGCCACTACTCGTTACCCCGAAAAACTTTATGTCCAGGGTAACCATCACACACGGCTGGGATCTGCCTAATGCTATCCGACCCCGTAGTATGTGAGCCTTATTGAGAGTCCTTATCCGAATTTTTTCAACCGATCCGACCCACTAACGAACTTTTGGCGACGGAAACCGATATCACCCATCACACTTTCAGGCGCGGGCCGCCACTCGAAATCACTCACCTCGCTTAGCCTCCGGTGAGCCAAACATTGCCCGAGCCAAATTTCAGTCAATTTTACAACCTGGTATTATCCGTTCTACCAATATTCCATGAGTTTGCTGTTGTGAATTGTGCTTAAAACCTCTACGTGACGACTATGAGACATTGAACAACGTAACTACATTCGATAGGTACCCATTTCATAACATTCAAGACTTGATAGCAAAACTTTCAGGAATGCCATTATTCACCGAGATCGACCTAGTACGCGCTAACAACCAGATTCTTGTGGTCCCTGAAGACACATCGAAGACAGCAATCATAGTATCGTTCAAACGTTTTGGATTTTTACGCATGTCTTTCGATCATAACAACGCTGCCCAGACTTTCCAAGTTTCTGTGCACAAAGTATGTCATGAGCTAGAAAGTGTTCAACCGTACATGGGTGCTATCTTGGTCTATAGCTCATCGAAGGAAGAACACTGCGCACGCTTGTTTTCATTGTTCACCCGTTTTCGCACCATGAGATTACCATACACCTAGCTAAGTGCTTTTGAGGATGCCGGCGTAACCTTTCCGGGTCTCAATGCATCCACGATGGAGATTGAACCTTTGTTCGTCAAAGTGTAAGAAGTAGCAGATCATCCAGCGCCCACATCATTGTAACAACTTCGCCGTATCAATGGTTTAGTAACTTTTATCGCCGTTTCATTCCCTACTGCGCCCATTCAATGCAACAGTTCACTGACCGGCTCAGTGGTACCGCACGCTCATTTTTATTTACAGCTGCCGCGCAAAATGCCTTCATTAATTAACAGCTATCGCTAACATATTATCGCTGTCCTCTTTTAGTTTTAACTATGGATGCAACAGACATGGTTGTAGAAGCGGTTCCGTAGCAGCGACTCTGTGGCGTCTGGTACCCACTACGTTTTTTTATTTTAACGTAGCCGCCTACTTTGTGTGTTTGACGATTGTTGTGTTTTATGGAAAGTTTGTTACCATGTTGCCTGTCTCCATTTATTCCCTTTTTGTTGTTCCGTCTTCTTGCACTTGAAACCGTTATAGTAAAGACTGCGACCCTTCCATGTGAAAACCGACACTGTAATATTCCGCAGTTGGAAGACTCACGTAAGCAATAGTAATTCCTTATGTATGGGGCGGAATGTCCACGTGCTGAAATGGATAGTACAAAAGTGAGTCATAGAACTGGTGAGTTGGAGGCCCTATTCGCAACCACCCAACTGAGCACATGAGTTCGTGGAATGCGTTTATTCAACAACACATTCAAAACAGAAGCACGACAACTTGAGGTAAAAAGAGGTGTGTACAGGTCGACAAAACAAGCGGCTTACAATTACTCATTGTTCTCTTCCGTTGTAGCTCCCTGCACTTAGTCTACGTACGTGGCCGCCGCGAAACCTGGAAGAGAGAGGGAAACGGCACACGTTGTTGGGCGCGCAGTTTAGTTCACGTCTTTGCTTTTACAAGACTTCCCCTCTCTATAGGCGCTGTCCCCAGCGCCTCCAGTTGCAGTCACCACCCTCTTTGGACGGTTAAAATGGATAACGGATGACCATCCGGGTATTGCCGGCTGGTTGATGCAGCAGGTTACATCAGGAAGCGGTTCATTGAGGAAGCACGGTCCTTTCCACTACTTGTGTAGTTTAGGAGGGATTACTGGGGGCGGTACATCGTCATACAATCACAATTCGTCTCCGGTTGGTATTAGACCCATGAAGTCTTCTGTCAAAGTAATCCTTCGGATGACGTTGAGCTTCTTCTAGATGTAATCCCACTAGCGGATGACAACGCACGAGCCTGAGTGCATTTGGTGAATACGTTCCGTGGTCAGTACTGGTTCGTGTTGGTCAGTCGGAAGGAGCGTATTTGATGCCAGTCAAAGTTTCCGACCCGACACTGTGAGCTGAGAGGTTTGGCCCGTTGATGCATGAACAGTGGGTCGGTATGCTAGGAGGCAGCGAGGTAGTGCAATGTCCCAACCATGCGTGTCCTCATGATTGAGAAAAGTTTTAAGCAAGCTTTTGAGCGTGCGGTTGGTGCGCTCAACGAAACCGTTTCCCTCCGGAGGGCAAGCTGTGGTGCGGGACTTCCTAATGTTTAGGATGACACATTTCTCGCATCCACATGCTTTAAAAGTTGGATCCATTTTCGAAATGTTGTTGATATGACGTACCCCAGCGTGAAATCCACTCGTTAAACATCGTTTCAGCAATCGTCCAAGTGTCTGTAGCCGAGATGGAAATCGCCTCACACCACTTTGTGAAACAGCCAGTCAAAACTAACACGTGAAGGTTTCCTCTCGCCGTCCCTGGCAAAGGTGCGATAATGTCTACTGCACTCATCCCATTCGGAAAACCTGCTGTCATGGATTGAAGTGGCGCGCGAGGGTTGTTGTTTCGGGCTTTTGAATTGTGCACATTCCGTACACCCCAGGCAGTACAATGCTACATCCCATCTCATGTGTGGCCACCAGAACCGTCGTCTTGCCGCCTCTTCAGTCTTATTTTGGCCGGAATGACCAAGTTCTTCATGTAACCGACACGAGATGGTCGCGACTGTGGACATGGGTACCATAGTTTGTTGGAGGTAGGCTTGGCCGTCTTAGAAATACAGCACATTTTCCTGCATTACTAAGTTCGGCCAAAGTGCCAACAGACAACGGGTTTCCCAGCTGGTTTCGGCGATCTTATGCCGAGTGGGTCCACTTTGACCTCGTAGCAGCCGTTAGTAGACTGGATGTAAGTCCGAGTCTTCGGATTGCATTTGCGCTCACTGTTGCGTCTCCGAAGCATGTAATGTTATAGATGAGGCGAAATCAGTTGTACGGGATGGACATTCCCGTGATCTTTTTACGGCCTTCGTGGCGAGGTTGACATCCGAACTCAGTCCTGAATTTACTCTTGCCATCGTGCAATCTGACTTTCTGGATCCCAAAAGTTGTGCAGCCACAGAAGCGATTGGTAATCTGTGTGCACGAGAAACCGACGCCCAACGAGGTAATGTCTGAATTGTCTGACGAAGTGTACCAGGGCTAACATTTCTTTGCGCGTCGTGCAGTAGTTCCATTCTCATTTTGTCGTGCTTCTGCTAGCATTAGCAATAAAATGTCCCAATCCATTTGGGGTTCGCTGAGACAGAGCAGCTCCAAGTGCCGTATCGTTAGCATCAACATCTAAGATGAAACAACCTGCGTCAGCAGAGGTGTCCAGGTGTGTCAGAACGGGTGCTGTACAGAGTACCTCCCACAACCGGTTAAAGGATTCTTCCTGGTCAGTTTACCAAACGAAAATAGTGTCTTTGTTTGGGATGGAACTGAGGGGTGCTGCGATTTCCGCAATACACACTATGAACCGCCGGTAGTAAAAAGCTAAACCGGGAAAACGACAAACACCATCGACAGATTTAGATACGGTCCGGACTCATACACGCTCAATTTTGTCAGGGTCAAAGCGCACAACGGCAGAGAAAAAAATACGTCCCATACGTATGATCTCTTGTTGAAAAAAATGCATTTGGTCGGTTTTGGCTTTACCCCAACGTCTCGATTTATACTGAGTTAATCGCACATTAGTCAGGTATTCCTAAGTAGTATGTCCATGTATAATGATGTCATCTAAGGACAGGAGGCATTTATCCGGTATCAACTCACGCAGTGCCGTATGCATCCATCGCTGGAAGGTGGCTGGTGCATTAGTTAGCCCGAACGGCATCGTCTGGAATTCATACAATCCGGAAGGAATAGCCAAGGCCGATTTCCACCGGTCGTTCTGCCGCAGTTCTACTTGTCAGTACCCAGGGGCTGAATCGAGGATGCTGAACCACGTAGACCCGACAAGAGCAACAAACATGTCATAGATTCTGTGTAGTGGAAATGAATCCTTTTGCATAACAGCATTCAGTTTCCTATAACCAACACATGACCGGGATGTCCGGTCTTGTATTTTACTAGGAAAATCGGAGCAGCCCAAGGAGGCTGGGAGGGGTATACAATTCCACAAGCCAGTATCCCACTAATCAACTTCTCTAGCTCAGCCTGGTACTCAATAGGCACACGGCGCGCTGGTAGCCAGATTGGAGTCGCATGGCTTGCATCTATCCGATTTTGTATTAAGTTGGTCCTGCCACTCTCCCCATTCTTCCATGCAGATACATCCTGAAACTCCGTAAGGGTCACCTCCAAATCTGGCATTAGGGGTGCTAACAGTGAGCAGGGTTTTGGTGGCAGCAACTGATTCACGGCGGTAGCCATAACACTCGTGCTTTGATGGTCCGAGTTACAAAATGGGATAGTCCCAATGTCCCATCCTAATGTCCCATTTAGTATGTTCGCCTTACCCCGTAGTGTTGTCAGGAAATCAACTCCCAAAATAGCATCTCAGGGAAGATGTCCTACTACCAACATCGGGTGTTCACGTTCTTCCTCACCCAAGGTAACAGGGACATTCAGCGAACTGACTGATCGAATGTCGGTACCGTAAGCACCAACTAGCCAGACGCCCGTGTCTTACTGTGGTAAAATCTGTCTCAGCACTCTGTTTCTACTTATTAAACACGCAGTTGCAGTGTCTACGAGCAAAATAGATGGTGCAGATCATAACAACCCGGAAACAGTAGATGAGCGCGCACGACTACTATTCGGTAAGAGACGGACATATCAACTTGGATAAAGGACGCGTAGCGGACTCACCTCGGTTATGACCACACCGATATGCTCGTTTTTCCTAGATTAAACAGTAATAACATTGTGGTTTTTGGTAGGGTGACCGTTGCGTCTGCTGTGACCCGTAGCGCTTCTGGCGATTGAACGATTGTGAGCAAGCCAGTGTCCCGTACTGTATAGGCACGAGTTCCCTCGTTCGGTACTGCTGGTCACCTTTAAGAACCCCGTTGACTTGTTCACTAGTGCCCGCCTGATCTAACCCTTCTTGAATGGACGTGAGGGTCGCAGTGAGAAAAGCGCGGCGTGCGCTGGAACCTTTGGCATCCTCCGGAGCTTGTTGGAGGACACATTGTTTCCGGACCTTCGGGGTGTCATCCGTAAACCCCCGGTACATGAACGCCGTAGTTTTCAATTGAAAGCTGCGAGTTTGTCCCCGGGATGTCGAATTCGTCCGTGGAACTGGCGTCAGACTTCCAGTCGGTGGGGATCAGTGGTAACAAACGTGCGTATTCGTCGAAATGTCCCCTAAGCAATGTTATCTTGCAGGATGCTTTCGTCTATCGCGATGTCATTGTCTGTGATTTTATAGCTTATAAATGCACTACAAATGCGCTTCGAGGTTTGCAGCAGAAATCTATCTAATACTCTAAGGTTCACGTACGCCAGTTTATAACTGGTGAAGTCTAGCCTTCCAATAAAACAGCCCTAAATGCAATATCCTACGGGACTCATCCTTGAACAGAGCGAACATTTCCATACTCTTTCCTTTTTCTAGAACTATCGTGATAGATACCCAAAAACGAGTTTCCTGATCCATTTACATATCAGTCAATTGTTCGAACTTTTTCAATAACCGATGTCTGGCTAAGTCCGAAAGATTTCGAAAAAAGGTGAGTAATGAGGAATCATACTGTATCACAACGTGATATTGCGCTTCAACCGATCTACCGAAAGTAATTAGGCGGTCACCTACAACTAAACAACTGAAGTTGGAAGTAGAAAACACGATAATGGCTCGCTGCCCTCATAACTAAGAATCGGGCGAGCTTTCAAGGTCAGTCCGTAACACACTGGATCATGTGCATAATTATTTGACGGCAGTTCCCGGCTAAGATAAAAATGTGGCCTTTCTACTAGGCTGAAGTAACACCCGACTGATAGCTTTCTGCTATCAAGTCCCAGGCATGACAGAGGTTGTAGCCTTATAAAGCTTGAGGTGAAACGCTGAAAGTAACCTAGGCGGTGTCCATTCATATCTACGAGACCAGCCAGTTAAGTTTATCCGAACTAACCTAACGTAAAGCACAATTCCGAATGTACCCTTCACGAGAAACACATCGGAGTTCCACCTTCTCTCCAAGACTATATCAAACCGTGGTTTACAAAGAATGGAGACGTACTATGTTTTATTTGTAGTGCACAACAAAAGATAGCTCCCTACTTGAGATATGGTCCCGCGCCGATAAGTAGAACGCAAATTCTAAACTTCATGATTCGCGCTGTAACGTCTGAGTAACAAAACTTAACTTACTTTGAATCATAAGTAATCAAAACAAGTTTGTCGACAAATGAGCAGTTAGATGAATCTAGATAAGTGGGAATGTGTGCGATAATATGAATCTTAAATTACGTGCTTCGGTGTCAGTAGATCCATTAACGCGTGTAAAGTATACAGTGTGGTGGCTTAATCCATCAAGTGAAAAAAATGACCAAAACTAAGGCAGCCTTAAAGAAATCGTAAGTTCAGCGTTGCGGTTAACGGTGACGGATAGGTACAAAAGGCAAGCTCACAAATAAGCGGAAAACCTGCCAGTAAATTAGGGAACTACCCACTGATAAGTCAAATTCCGCTGGATTGAACAGATCACCACGAGAGAGCAAGACAGCGCCAGAGATGAAGTCCTAAACACGTCTGTTGACAGATCGGATTCAGAATAGTCGCGTGTTTGATGCGGCGAGAGCTTGTCAATTCTAAGTCCACCAAGCAACCAATTCTGACCCATGAGGAGAAGACGACCGTATCGAATAATTTCTTATTAATAAGGTACTGAAGGATAAGAAATATAGTAAGACCGAAGGGAAGGAATAAAAACAAATCTGAATAGTGAATCCATCAAATTTTCAAGGCCCAAGATCTATAATTCATGTAAACACGACCAAGTACAGTGAATCACGTAATGGAGCAACAAGGAAGTTCAAGGGAAACTACGCCGTACACAAACAAAATTCAATATTGAGACAGACAACCTGTGTGAGAACAAGCTTCGACAGGTAAACCATATTAACGCCCAGTAGTACGCGGAAATTGCCGTTCATCAGAAGAGCTATTTGTCGTCCGCCTATTACCTGTCTGCGAATTATCGTGTCAATCCTTGCAAAGCATGCTTGCATCTCCTGATGAGGGGATTACGAGTGTAAAAAAAACCAATCGAAAAAAAAAAAAATGAAAACAATAAGCGTGGTTTCTTACCCTTTATCAAACGTACGACCGTCGTTGCACACTCAACGCACACAGCAACGTTAACAACTTGTCATTCAGACGTACGGCCAGCGTAAGTGCAGTTTAGAGAAGTTGTGCAAAAAAGCGAATGGCTCCTGGTTATGTTAGCGAAACCAGCGCCTGTGGTATTCAAGTTCAATATATGGAGTGGGTTATAGTAAGCAAATTCCTACCAACAGACGGTAGACTTGGGAGAAAGGGACATGTCTTCTCCATTTAACTATGCATGCAGTTCGCATAGAATAACCAAATCTCGTCCAACAAATTCGTTCGCAAACGGACTAAATAAGCTTGTTTTACGTTCAGAAACCCCGAAATAATCATTTGTAAAAAGCAAAGTTAATTTATGGGGACTGCATGCAAAGTTAAAGCTACCTTAGTAACCTCTGTGCAAACATTTATAAACGAGCTTCTTTCAGACCTAATAAATTGTTTGGCCTTTAGATCTTCTGAAGGCTACCCAGAAAGACTCAATGAAATAATCACTTGCTGTTCCGGAAGAATACTGACTTTATTAATACATATCAGATGGTTTAACGAGGAGGTATTATAGGTCCTGCTAGACGAAGGTGAACGGATTTTGAACAACCGGTCCTTGATACTCTTAGAGCAAGATTCATCAACTTAAACAGCTCTAACGCCATGCGCCTTCCATACCCTAGAACATAGCGTAGAAAAATGTATATGTACTGGCCGATTTTTCAACAGATGTTGGGTAGCTAATGTATCCCGTTATTACTGATGCATCACAAGTGGTTTGGCATGGAGCGTGGCCGTAATCCAGAAGACTTGTTGCTAGTACATAACAAATACATGCATCGACCTCAGTTATCTTTAGGGTTAGTTTCAATAGCTAAGGTCAACGGAAGTGCTTTAACTGGAACGACGAAGGTCGAAAACTCTAAGAGAGCCTTTCGAATCGCATGAACCTTGTGTCATCTCGTGAGTTACTCCAAATTTTAATCACAGAAATGTTCAATGCTTCTCCGCTACATTACATTTTTATTTATTCGATGGTTTGACTGGTGACCTAGCGGTACGACTATTACATCCGTTGTGTTTGTCTGATGTGTCCGCCTTCGTTAGTGTTATAGTCGCGTGCTCGGATAAGCCGAAGATTCAACAATCCTGAAACACTGCTGATACTTCTGTCTTTGAATGTTTTAATCTAGAAGATGAAAGACTGATAAAATATTCCTCGATATACGGTTGCTGGATCTTCAGTCCCAGTTCCTCTGTTCATCTAATACATCCTGACCAATAGGACACTTACTTATTTTATTTAATGTGCAGAACAGTACAGCAGATACATCCCTTCCAAATGCGCGAACACAATGACGGCCAGCCATCTTTGAATTGGTCTGGTTCATACCGTACCAGCGGATATGTGGCCAACTTGCGTTTCCTACTGCAATTCTGAAAAGAAGCACGTGGGCCGCACTAATGCTCACAATTCACAGCAGGGTCTGCACGAGTATTCTCTTCTACAGCTATGACAAGTAGGAGGAAACTTTTGAAAGGTGTCGTTCAAAACGGCCAGTGGGGTTGATGTTTTAGGACCTGAGTAACTTTGTGCGGAGGTGAGCGAATGAATATGCAAGATAAAGAGCTGATTATGTACTGATAAATACCAAACTCATTGGACAGAAAGCGGAAAGTGGGAAACGGAAAATAATTTAGAGTTCATTCACGTTTTCAAAGAGAGTGTTTCGAAAAACGTTTCGTGGTTTTCCTTGACTGCTTTATAAAGTGTTTTCTAGTTTTTGGTTTTCTTTTGATGAAACAAAATATTACATGCCATAAAACGTTTGGGCTACTAACATGTGTGTGTAATAAATATTTTTTGGAGACGTGTCGCTATATACTATTAGGTGAAACGAAAACGTGCAGTGCGGTCTGATGCAGCAGTTACGCAAGATTGCCAGAATGAAGAATGAAATAGTGTAAACACCACAATGTTTCCTTCCAAGAATATTCAATGCAAGCGTCGATGTTCGGACAGAAGATAGAATAGGCAACATCAAAGCCACTTGACGGAAACCGGAGGGCAAATTGGTGTGTATGACTGAACGTGATGGGAAAGAGTTGGTGTCTGAGGGTGATAGTTAGATACTGGGCGGTGGATTTTCGGATTGCAGGAACAACTTCAGAAGTAACGAGGGACGGTTGGTCGTAAACTGACTTGTTGAGTTGTCCAAAGATTGTATGAAGTCACTGTCCACATAGGCTATCTCGAGATGGTCAATACTGACGGTGTCATTTTTTAAGCCCGATCGATGGTGAAATACTTATCCTGGAGTAATATCGTTCTAAACTATCCAGAGGAGGGAGGTCTCAATGATTATTTTATTAAATCACACTGAATAAACAGGTATGCAAGTAAGTAAATCAAGGAGATTACGATTGAGCCGTGCATGTTTTCACGGGCAGATTAGAGGAATATTCCCCGTTTGCTTCCAGACACTTTGAAGGCAGTTCAGCGGGCTGGTTGATTGATGTTATTTCTGGAGAAATTTGTCGGTCAGTCGCAGAGTTAATTCATGCATTAGTTTTTCCGGAGTGATTCAAAGATCATTTAGAATTGATCTGATACTTAACAGAATAAGTGGACGACATTCTGTCTACTTGTTTTTCGAAGATTGGGCAATTAGTGGTGGCTTCAGTCGTCGATGGATACGCCCCACCGGAACATTCAAAGGAGGGTGGAATGCCGTCGCTCTGATATGCTCTCATAAGATCAGCAATACGCTGCCGTTGACCTTAACCCTGCTCAAGGTGACAGCAACTTGTCTTCAGGATGTTCATACAATTCTCAGGCACACCCTACCTCGAAAGACAATCCTCGAGTACAGCTCCATCAGCCGAGTCGAAGGCCCCTCTGCTGTCCAAGAAAATAATGGCTGTTGACTTTCGAGTGAATGGCGGATTTCATATATCTGGCGGGGTGTGAAGATGTGATCGACGCATTCTCGTAAAGGGCGAAAACCAGCTTGCTATCCACGGATATGTTGCTCGCGCGTTTCGCCTAGCATAAGAAGTGCAACTACAACGAACAACTATGATGCAATAGAGACCAGGCTAATCCCACTGTGTTCTTCACGCGAAGTGATAGAAATATTTTCGAAAATGGGGACCAGGTTAGCTTAACCCAAGTCAGTCGGAACAGCCTCACTGAATGAGAGTTTCTGGAGCAAACCCGTCAGCTCTGTAACTAAGAGTGGAACTCCATCTACAAAAGTGGCGGGATGGTATTTGTCTGAGAAGGATGGCTTGTGATGTTTCCGAAACTTGATCTCGAGAGATTTCTGCTTCGGAGGGCGCGGAAAATACATCCGATCAATTAGCACAGACAGGGCCTGAAAGCAAAGTCAGCGGCGGGAGTGGCCAGTTGACTTTATTTGAAAGTGCTCAGCTTAGCAACCGAAAAGTCGTTGCAAGCTATGAACAGGCTCAATATTGGCTTCGTAAATTACTTCCTTCAAATCTGACTTCCTGCTATCAATTGATCTAGTGAGATGGAAAAGCGTTTGAAAGTTCCCGGTAGCAACGGCTTGTTTCATCTCGACAAGGCATAATGTCCATCAAGCCTCGCGATCTCTTCGTAGTTGCTTCCAGGGTTCCAAGCCAGTAGCCTTGCGGACCGGATTGAACCAACTACTAGATAGGATAGATACTAGACAGGATATTTCGGCGAGTGTCGAAAAGTGTTGGTGGTCGCGCACAGACCCAGCGGTTGGCAGTCGAACGGGTAGTAGTACTACACGAGGCAGTACCGCACTCATTCATCGCATGCCGTATATGTGTCCAGAGTCCACCAACGTCATCTGATGGTTGAGGGCCTAGATTACAGGCAATTAAATACTAGCAAAACTGAAACGCATGTAATCCTGCTAGTTTAAATACGTCAAGTGGTGGTTGGGTGCGAAGTGGCTTCACACCAAAGAGCAAAGCGAACTCGGCACATAGCAGTTCGTGATTGGAATCTGCGCAGGCGCTACAGATTGGTTTGCAATCTTGAAAACAGCCACGTCGCCGATAGCTAACGGCCATGTGGTCAATCTAAGAGCACGATTGACTCAACGATGGAAATCGCCAGATGGCGCACTGCCAACTAGAACGTCAATAATTAGTGCTTGCTAAAGACAGAGCAGCAACAAACGTTCACCGTTGTTTGTTCGACGAGTACCGTAAGAGTGCGAGCCACTTAAGCCACGCTTGTCAGTGCTTAGCGTGTCTACTTGAGGGTTGGAGTCCCCAACGAATACCACAATGCTCGTGCGCCACGCGGTGTACAGGAGATTAGTAAGCTGGTGATAAAAATCATCTCTGACTGCGTCTGGACTACAGTCTGCGGGGGCATATGCCGCAACAGCAAACAACGTTTGTGGTGAGCGCCTCTCGATGCTCTAACCATACCTTTGAGTCTGACAACGCACAGACAGCTGTTCACGAGTATCCAGTCAAGCGGTGTCTTCTCTGCATATGCGCTCAGGGTAATTGTAACACCAACTTCACTAGTGGCTTAGGCCTCAGGGTCTCCAGACATACGCATGCTGTACGAATATAGTGAGGGGAGTGACAAAGACTGAAGTTATAACATTGACCTAGAAGCCTGAAGCCGTTTCTCAGCAAGACAACAGGTATCGATGGTGAGAGTCTCCGAAGTACAGGCAAAAGCTGTCTGCTGACCTATTTGCATAAGTGATTGAACATAAGAGATGACGAGCTTAAACGTTATTTGGGGGAGGGGCAGTAGAGGCTTGTGTCTTTCAAACACAAAAACCTTGGTGTTTGATACACTGTCATTTTAGTTTATCCATTCAGGATGCCCATCACACTCTGCACGAGGTTGCGACAGAAGCAGTGTAGCAGCTTGACGAAAGCAGATTTGGTGTAGTGGGTATGTTCAACCAAGGAGTCTAAGACGGGGCTGTTAAGACGCACGCCTCTTGTTGCCGGTGATCAAACTGGTTCGTACGCCATTCAAGGTATCCAGCACATTTTGCATACCCACTGGAGCCGGTGGTCACCGAGGTGATTCGTACCCCTTTCTCTGGGGTTGTCCATGGTTGGCGGCGACTGAAGATGTCAGTACATC